>UESW01002485.1:0-47230 GCA_900491605.1 Calamus simplicifolius | reverse complement strand
AATTAATTTAAAAATATTGCGATGTATTATTTGCATCGCTAAATAAAAAATTTAATTTTTTGATTTTCTGGTTTATTGAGTCGCTAATGCGTCGCTAATTGCATCGCAATATTTTGTTGTCATGGAGGCGTCGCAAAATGGTCGCAATTTAGCGACGCATAATTGCGTCGCTAAATTTGCATCGCTATTTCAGTATTTTCTTGTAGTGGGAGCTCGAGTACCTATACGACATTATTTTGCATATAACATAGGTCTTGCAGGGTCAACATATCTCGATCGATGAGCTTGATGTACCTGGCCCTATTTAGGCATCGCCTAGCAGTATAGGCATCGACGATGGCGGGATGGGGATTGATTATGAGCTGTCATGTATTTTGTAGGTTTTAGCACTAATTTTTGTAAAAAAGATACTTTTTGTATATGTAAAATACAATGCATTTTGAATGAAAGTTTCAGGTTCATTTTCTTTTTTTGTGCCAAGTCAAAATTTAATGTACTTAATCACCCCCAACTAAGACAGTAGACAATTTAATGCACTTTACATTGAAATTTAATGAAAGTTCATTATACAAATTTGAAGATTGATAAAAAATGTACTCTACAACTCAACAGTCTCGCTAATAATAACATCTGACGAGATTGTTTATTTAAACTATTGAATCCTAAATTCATATGAAGTTGCCCATTCGAAGCATAGGGTAAATGATATCTTCACCAATTGGTCGCTACTAGGGGAACGGGATGATCCGGCAACATAAACACGTACAAAATATATAAATAGTAAACAATATGACCCATTCAATTTATGACTCATTTAAGAATGACTAATAGATGTTTAATTTATACCTCCACAAAATGATTGCCATTTTTTAGGATAGAAGAGAAAGAGGCACGGATCCAAGAGGAAGGAATGTAAGACATTATTGCAAGAGAGGTGGTATTATAGCGGGATGCTATAAGGTGCCCCCATATCCGGCATAGTCATCCACCGGTCAGATGGTAGATAATTCTCAAATATGATAATGCATGAGCGATCTCATCAAACCTTCCTTCGATAGCAAATAATGCATGATAGTGCTCTAAATAACATGTCAACTCATATAATAAATCTTTCCTAACACGAAGCCAATCCTCCTCTTCATATTCCAGCAAGTCGGCTATTGTCCTGAATCTACAGTTACCATCAGCTTTTACATCCTTAATATGCTGGATGAACGGCCTCAACCCATCTGAAATTTGATCAATATAGATTGTTGGCTTATATGACCGAGTTCGAGAACGAAAAACCTGCAAACCATATCGAATGATTCTTATTATATTGTACACAATCGCATGCTAATAATTTGATCAATATAGATTGTTGGCTTATACGCCCCAACACGGTAGGCTTCGGCACACCTCAGCATGGGCTGGCATGGGTTGGCACAAGCCGAACCGCATGCCCCGACATGGGCCGGCACACATCGGCATGCCCCAGCATGGGCCGACATGCCTCAGTACACATCGATACTCATTGTTAAAAATGAAAAGAATGCTTTTTACCTTTTACCTCGACTGCCTCTTTTGCACTTGCATCATTGGGTGTCCGTATCATGTGAATAACTATCTTGTCCAGAGAGAACCAACTCAAAGGCAGAAGGGTCACGGCAAGTAGACGTATCAACCTTCAATGAAATGCAACCACGTGAACCGGTCATTCTTTTTGCAAATTCTTCAAGAGAAGTACTATCTTGTCATAACATTAAGAGCATCCCTTTGCTTCAATATGGACAATATGTTATTTGGTCAAACCAAACTCTTCGATATATTTACTAATAATGAAGCCTCCTGCTTAGATAATCGTCCAGCATATGAGTGCCCCTCGAGATGCTTTGCAGCCAGATGATTGTGCATACCACAAACGACCATTAACATTCAATCATTTGTAGTGTCCAATATCTTTCCTTTTAAGGCAAAAGGGCATCCACACTTCTTAGTGCCACTGGCCCTGGTCTTTAACCTCTTTTTCTTTATGCGTTTAGTTCTACAAGTACCACTCCTCTCGCAGTAAGTATAATTCTTGGTTTCTTAACATTGCCATCCGAATAAAAAGTTTTAATAATAACAACAAATCCATTCCTCCTTCCAGCTTTTCGACACCAATTACACATTTCTTCTCTACTCTTGAATATCTACATAATAAATAGTTTAATGTGAGTAGACAATTTTACACATTGCTCAGTCAACTATAAAATAATTGTAATCAAATTATTAGACCTCGTAAGTTGTAGATTCATTTGTGTAAGCCATCACACATTTAGAGTCAATCATGCTACATTTGGTTAAAGCATCGCTTTACATGGTCAAAAAATTATTTTAAATCCTAACCCTAAATTACCCTAAACACTAAACCTCAACCCCCCTATTCGGCCACCTCAACCCCCCTATTCGGCCCATCCCAATAAAAACAGGGGCTCCTGTTCGGCCACACAGGGCCGAATAAAGGCCTTCTGTTAGGCCCTAGTTAGCCGAACAAAGGCCCTATGTTCGAACGGGATGGGCCAAACAAAGGGCCCTTGTTCGGCCTATCTCGGTCAAACATAGGGCCTTTGTTCGGCCAACTAGGGCCGAACAGAAGGCCTCTATTTGGTCCTGTGTGGCTGAACATATGTGATTTGTTCAGCTCTGTGTGATCGAACACTACAAGAAAATATTAAAATAGCGACGCAAATTTAGCGATGCATCATTGCGTCACTAAATTGCGACCACTTTGCGATGCCTCCGTGACAACAAAACATTGCGACGCAATTAGCGACACATTAGCGACTCAATAAACCAAAAAATAAAAAACAATTAATTTTTTTATTTAGCAACGCAAATAATGCATCGTAATATTTTAAATTAATTTTTTATAAATATAAATATGAGAAAAAAAATATTGCGACACAACTCAGTGCATCGTAATATTTTTTAAAAAATTAAATATGTTAAATAGCGATGCATTAGCGATGCAATAAACTAGAAAATTAAAAAATTATTTTTAATTTAGTGACGCAACAATTGCATCACAAATAATTTAAATAAAATTAATTTTTATAAAATATAAATATAAGAAAAATAAATACGATGCAACTCAGTGCATCGCAATGTTTTTTAAAAATTAATTATGTGAAATAGAGACTCATTAGCGACGCAATAAACCAAAAAATTAGAATTTATTTTTTAATTTAGCGACGCATTAATTGCATCACAATTATTTTAAATAAAATTAATTTAAATAAAGTATAAATATGAGAAAAAATAATTGCGATGCAACTCAGTGCGTCGCAATGTTTTTAAAAAATTTAATTATATTAAATAGCAACACATTAGCGACGCAATAAATCAGAAATTAGAAAAATTATTTTTAATTTAGCGATGCATTTATTGCATCACAATTATTTTAAATAAAATAAATTTTATAAAATATAATTATGAGAAAAAATATTGCGACGCAACTCAGTGCGTCGCAATATTTTTAAAAAAATTAATTATGTTAAATCGCGACGCATTAGCGATGCAATAAACCTGAAAAATTAGGAAAATTATGTTTTAAAATTACGATGCACTTGTTGCATTGCAATTATTTTAAATAAAATTAATTTTTATAATATAATTATCAAATTAAAAAATTACGATGCAAGCCTTTGCATTGCAATATTTTAAAAAATTAATTATGTTAAATAGCGACGCAATAAAATAGTAAATTAATAAAAATAATTTTTTTATTTAGCGACGCAAGTATTGCACTGCAATATTTTTTTAAAAAATAAATTTTATAAAAATATTAAAAAGAATTATGAAATAAAAATATTGCGACACCGAACGGATCGATCGCGACGGTCCGATCCTTGTCGTCGCCAACCGGGATCGATCATGGCTTTGATCGATCTCAACCGTCGGGTCGTCACCGATCGGATCGATCGCGATGGTCGAGATCGGTCGTCGCCGACCGGGATCGATCATGGCTTTGATCGATCGCAACCATCGGATCGTCGCCGATCGGACCGATCGCAACGGTCCAAGATCGGTCGTGGCCGATCGGGATGGATCAGGGCTTAGATATCGATCGCAACCATCGGATCGTCGGCGATCGGACCGATCGCCATGGTCCGAGATTGGTCGTGGCCGATCGGGATCGTGGCTTGGATCGATCGCAACCATCGAATCGTCGCCGATCGGACCGATTGCCGCGGTCCGAGATCGATCGTGGTCGATCGGGATAGATCAGGGCTTTGATCGATCGCAACGCCGGATCGTCGGCGATCTCGGACCGATCGCAAAGGTCCAGGATCGGTCCTGGCCGATCGGGATCATAGCTTAGATCGATGGCAACTGTCGGATCATCGCCGATCGGTCCGATCGCCGCGGTCCCAGATCGGTCGTGGAAGATCAGGATCACGGCTTGGATCGATGGCAACCGTCGGATCGTCGTCGATTGGTCCAATCACCACGGTCTGAGATCGGTTGTGGACGATCGGGATCATGGCTTGGATCGATCGCAACCGTCGGATCGTCGTCGATTGGACCGATCGCCACGGTCCGAGATCGGTCGTGGCCGATCGGGATCACAGCTTGGATCGATCGCAACCATCGGATCATCAGCAATCGGACCGATCGCCACGGTCCGAGATCGGTCGTGGCCAATCGAGATCAGGGCTTGGATCGATCACAACCATCGGATCATCACCGATCGCCATGGTCCGAGATCGGTCGTGGCCGATTGGGATCACAGCTTGGATCGATCGCAACCGTCGAATCGTCGGCGATCGAACCGATCGCCATGGTCCGAGATAGGTCATGGCTGATCGGGATCAGGACTTGGATCGATTGAAACCATCAGATTATCGGCGATCATGGACTGATTGCAACGGTTTGGGATCGGTTGTGGCCGATCGGGATCATGGCTTGGATCGATCGCAACCATCAGATCATTGCCGATCGGATCGATCGCGACGGTCCAAGATCGTTCATCACCGATCGGGATTGATCAGGGCTTGGATCGATCGCAACTGTCAGATCGTCAGCGATCTCGGACCGATCGCTACGGTCCGGGATCGGTCGTAGCCGATCGGGATCAGGGCTTGGATCGATCGCAATCGTTGGATCATCGCCGATCGGACCGATCACCGCAGTCCGAGATCGGTCATGGCCGATCGAGATAGATCAGGGATTGGATCGATCGCAACCATCGGATTGTCGGCGATCTCAGACCGATCGCAAAGGTCCGGGATCGGTCTGGCCGATCGGGATCATGGCTTGGATCGATGGCAACCGTCGGATCGTCGCCGATTGGTCCAATCGCCGCGGTCCGAGATCGATCGTGGAAGATTGGGATCACAGCTTGGATTGATGGCAACCGTCGGATCGTCGCTGATTGGTCTGATCGCCATGGTCCAAGATCGGTCGTGGACGATCGGGATCATGGCTTGGATCGATCACAACCATCGGATCATCGCGATTGGACTAATCGCCATGGTCCAAGATCGGTCATGGCCGATCAGGATCACGGCTTGGATCGATCGCAATCGTCGGATCATCGGCGATCGGACCGATCGCCACGGTTCGAGATCGGTCGTGGCCGATTGGGATCAGGGCTTGGATCAATCGCAACCGTCAAATCATCACCTATCGCCATGGTCTGAGATCGGTCGTGGCCGATCGGGATCACGGCTTGGATCGATCGCAAACCGTTGGATCGTCGGTGATCGGACCGATCGCCACGGTCTGAGATCGGTCGTGGCCGATCGGGATCAAGACTTGGATTGATCGCAACCATCGGATCATCGGCGATCTCGGACCGATTGCAACAGTCCGGGATCGATCGTGGCCGATCGGTTATCATGGCTTGGATCGATCGCAACCGTCATATCATGCCGATCGATCGATCGCGACGGTCCGAGATCGTTCATCGCCGACCGGGATCGATCAGGGCTTGGATTGATCGCAATCGTCGGATCATCAGCGATCTCGGACCGATCGCCACGGTCCAGGATCGGTCATGGCCGATCGGGATTAGGGCTTGGATCGATCGTAACCGTCGGATCGTCGCCGATCGAACTGATCGCCGTGGTCTGAGATTGGTCGTGGCCGATCGGGATAGATCAGGGCTTGGATCGATCGCAACCGTCGGATCATCACCAATCGGTCCGATCACCACGGTCCGAGATCGGTCGTGGATGATCGGGATCACGGCTTAGATCGATCGCAACCATCGGATCGTTGCCGATTGGACCGATCGCCACGGTCTGAGATCGGTTGTGGCCGATCGGGATCACGGCTTGGATCGATCGCAACCATCGGATCATCGGCGATCGGACGATTGCCATGGTCCGAGATCGGTCGTGGCCGATCGGGATCAGGGCTTGGATCGATCACAACCATCGGGTCATCGTCGATCGCCATGGTCTAAGATCGATCGTGGCCGATCGGGATCAGGCTTGGATCGATCGTAACCGTTGGATCGTCGGCAATCTCGGACCGATTGCAACGGTCCAGGATCGGTCGTGGCCGATCAAGATCACGGCTTGAATCGATCGCAACCATCGGATCGTCGTCGATCGGATCGATCGCGACAGTCCGAGATCGTTCATCGCCGACCAAGATCGATCAGGGCTTGGATCGATCGCAACCATCGGATCGTTGGAGATCAGTCCGATCGATCGATGCAATTTTTTAGAAAATAAAAATAATTTTTCAGATAAAATAATTGTTAATATTGCGACGCATTTATTGCACCGCAATATTTTTAAGAAAAATAATAGTAATTAAAAATTTTAAAAAAATATTGCGACGCAATATGTGCATCGTAATTATTTTTAAAAATATAATTTTTATCAGTTATACTTATTAAAAAATATTACGATGCATTAGCGACGCAGTTTTCTAAAAAATAATTTTTTCGGAGAACACAATTTTTAATATTGCGATGCATTTTTGCATCGCAATATTTTTTAGAAAAATAAATGTAATAAAAAATGTTAAAAAAAATATTACGACGCATTATTTGCGTCGCAATTATTTTCAGAAAATATAAATTTTATGAGTTATAAATATTTAAAAAATATTGTGACGCGTTTGCGATGCAATTTTCTAGAAAATAAAAATAATTTTTCCAAAGAAAATAATTTTTAATATTGCGACGCATTTATTGTGTCGCAATGTTTTAAGAAAAATAAATGTAATAAAAAAATTTAAAAAAATATTGCGATGTAATATATGCATCGCAATTATTTTCAGAAAATATAATTTTTATCTGTTATAAATATTTAAAAAATATTACGACGCATTTGCGATGCAGTTTCTTTAGAAAATGAAAATAATTTTTTGAAGAAAATAATTTTTAATATTGCGATGCATTTATTGCATCACAATGTTTTTAAGAAAATAAATATAATAAAAAAATTAAAAAACATTGCGATGCAATATATGCATCGCAATTATTTTAAAAAATATAATTTTTATCAGTTATAATTATTAAAAAAATATTACGATGCATTAGCGATGCAGTTTCCTAGAAAATAAAAATAATTTTTCCAGAGAAAATAATTTTTAATATTGCGATGCATGTATTGTGTCGCAATATTTTTTGAGAAAAAATAAATGTAATAAAAAAATTTTAAAAAAATATTGCGATGCAATATTTATGTTGCAATTATTTTTAGAAAATATAAATTTTATCAGTTAAAAATATTTAAAAAATATTGTGATGCAATTTGCTAGAAAATAAAAATTATTTCCTGTCGGAATTGGTGCCAAGTTAGCGACTCATTAGCGATGCAATTAGTTGTGTCGCTAAGTTTTACATAAAATAATAAAAAAGCCAAAGTAGCAATGGATTAGCGACGCATTGTTGCGTCGCTAATCCATAATAATAAAAAAAATAGCATGTGATTAGCGACGCATATTGCATCGCTAATCACCACTATTTAAGGCTTGGTCAGGCCGCCCCCCTTCCCTTCTCTTCTTCTTCCTATTCCTACCCTAGCCGTCGCCGTTCGTCCGTCAACTCCTCCGGCTACCCCCGTCCTCTCCCCCGGTGGAAGCTCCCCCCACTCGGCGGCGTCCCCTCGCGACCGAGGTAAGCCCATCCTCCTTCTATTTTTTTTAAAATAGGGTCCGGCCACGGCCGTTGCCGTGGCCTGGCCACGGCCGTTGCCGTGGCCTGGCCACGGTGGCCAAGCCACAAATAAAAAAAATTTACAGTTTGGGGGGGGGGGGGGGTTTCCCCACCCCCCTTTCGTCTCTCGGCCACGGCCGCTGCCGTGGCCGTCTTCCGGCCATGGCCGCTGCCGTGGCCTGGCCACGGTGGCCAGGCCACCAAAAAAAAATTATTGTTTGGGGGGGTTTTCCCACCCCCCTTCGTCTTCTCCGGCCACGGCCGCTGCCGTGGCCGGCCGTGGCTTGGCCACGGTGGCCAGGCCACCAAAAAAAATTACTATTTTGGGGGGGGGATTTCCCCCCCCCTTCATCTTCTCCGGCCACGGCCGCTGTAGTGGCCGGTCATGGCCAGGCCCCCCCCCCCTTCGTCTTCTATGGCCACAGCCATGGCCGTGGCCATCTTCTCCGGCCACGGCTACTGCCGTGGTCGGCCGTGGCCTGGCCACGGTGGCCAGGCCGCCAAAAAAAAAATCAGTTATGGGGGGGGGTTTCCCACCCACGGTGGCCAGGCCATATATATATATATATATATCAGCTATGAGGCTTTTTCCCCACCCCCGGCCCCTTTAATTAAAAAAAAATAGATTCTATCATATTTTTATTTTTAAAATTATTTTTAAATAATATGATGACAAATATAAAAAATATAATATATTTTTAAAACATGGGCAAACTTAATTTTTTTTAAAAAAAATAACAGCTTGGGGGGTTTTCCCACCCCGCAGCCCCTTCAATAAAAAATTAACACTGTTGAAAAAAAATTAACACAAAAAAATTAGATTCTATATATTTATTATTTTAAAAATATTTTTAAATAATTTGATGATAAATATAAAAAATATAAAATATTTTTAAAACATGGGCAACTTAATTTTTTTTAAAAAAAGTAACAGTAGGAGGGTTTTCCCCACCCCCCGGCCCCTTCATAAAAAAAAAATTAACACTCTTGAAAAAAAATTAACACAAAAAAATTAGATTCTATAATATTTTATTGTTTTTAAAAATATTTCAAATAATTTGATGACAAATATAAAAAATATAAATATTTTTAAAACATGGGTAACTTAATTTTTAAAAAAAAATGTGACTACTAATCTAATTTTTTATTAGATTAGTTATAAATAATTAATTTATGTCATTAGTCGTAGCTCTTTGGATAGACTCATTTAGCTCATCATCATGACTCTTTAAATCAACTGATTAAACTCATAAATCGTAGCTATTTAGGTCAATTAATTAGCTTATCAGTTTTAACTTCTCAAGTAAGCTGATTTTAGACCATCAACCTTATCTATTTAGATCATCAATCAAAACTCTTTAGATAGGTCGAGCTGAATTAGCTTAGCTATTGAGGTCAACTAATTTAGCTCATTAACCATGACTCTTTAGATTAGCTAATTTCAAAATTGCAGTCGTAGCTTTTCATTTCTTTATAGCTATTTATGCAATAATATTTGTGCATTTGTAGTTATTTACAATTGTTATGTCTTGATTATTTATATTCTACTTCAAATTGAATGATGCATTATATTATGTAATGCTAGATAGAAAGTCTTGTTGTATTATTATTTAATTTTCAGCAACAACTTAGTAGTTTCAATGATTTATATTTTAGTCTTCACAACATATATATTCGACATAATAATCTTAAGAAGTCAGTGACTATATATATAGAACACTATTCCTATATATGTATAATTGACAAGAAGTTAAGAATAACAAGCATAAGTTCGATTGTCTTCGGATTTCCATATTATTAATCACAGCACTATAACCTTTAGACCCATTTGAGAATTTGTAAGACTTAGTCTTGCAAATTGTCAAATTGTCCTGGTGGACAGTTTGAGAATATTTTTTGCAATATATTAGTCTGCTATTAATCATCGTTGTGAGATTGTGGTTTGCATTTGCTCATACATTCTCCTAGTGTGGCATATATGCCACACATTTAGGAGAACATATGGGGAAATGCTACTGAAATTTCAACATAACCGATCGATGATAATTAATAGCAAAATAACATATCACAAAAAATATTCTTGAATGGGATAGGGCCTTACTTTTAGACATGGAGTGAAGGTGGAATTAATTAGGACACTTGAATGCTTGTGAAGTCTCATGATTAAACGGACCGCCTTGCGGCCCGACCCGAACTCAAGCCCTAGCATTAGCCTGGCATGAACCCGTGCCTCAGTCCTTGCTAGCACGCCAAGGATCGTAGCCGTGGCCCGGCCTTGCAGGGTAGTGACCTTAGTTGTCTTAAAAAAAATTGGTTTAGTTATAAATTATTTAAATGGTTGTTATTAACCTTAGTTGTGTAAAAAATAATAACTCATATATTTAGTAATGCTAATATAGTTTTATAATGTGGTTTCCTTTAATGGTTTACCAGAAATTGTATAAGTCGGTCAAAAATGAGCGGGGCTCGCTCGTGGATGTATGCAAGGATAAAAGATGGCTTGCTTAATCCAGATTTTCTGAATGGATTGGAAGAATTTATCGCATTTGCATGTAGCCAAACTGAATCGCAGTCCGATACGGCATCGGAGTTGAACAGACATTTCACGAAACAAATGACACCGATTAAACATAGAGGTTTTTTAAATTCAACTTTATTTTATAAGTGTTAAATTTTTATATAGTCAATCATTAATCGTAATTTAATTGCATGAATCTTTAGTATTTTTAGTATGACGGGCAGAGGTAAATCTACCGACGACATACGGAGTGAGCAGGGACGTAGCCCTGCTGCATCAGATCACATGAGCTTTGGAGATGGAGAGTTCGGATCTCCACACATTGCACAGCCTTCGATCTCTCCAGCAGTCGGTGGTGATCCTGCATTGGTATTACCATCTAGTCGATCGGTGCATACCTCCGAGAGTTCTTCCACCATCGATCGCACCGTACTTCGACTTGATGGTCATGGGCTGTAAGTATACTAATTAAAAATATATATTTATATTTTTAAGTTAATTACTTATAAACATGCATTTTTTTAACAGATTTTTGAGCAGCATCATGCATCCAGCCACATCAGCGCCGTATTTCAGAGGCATGCAGATCCCAGTGGCTACGATTGGTGCCACGTATCTCCAGCCACGAGGGAGTTTTATTTTTCTGAGTTTCACGTAAACTTATTAAATACAATTTATCACTGATATAAATTTCTTAATCTTAATAAATTCTGAAACTAACTGTTTATTTTAATGCAGAAAAAGTTTACGTGTGACCCTGTCAGCCATGATGCCATTAGGGCAGCATAGGAGGCTCTTATGGGACGCTGATACTCCAACATACTTCATCGTTGGAGGTCATCGGGTCAGCTCCTACGCATGTACTAGAGGGTATTTGGCACGAGTGGCAGCAGGCGTGGCAGTCCGATGGCTGGCGCAGGAGGTCCGCATCAGCCAGCACGAACCGTCGATCTGAGAAGGGCGGTCCTGGCACGGGTCTCTCCCGCCATACTTGGGCTCTATTTCGATTCAGGAGCACAGACGTCGTATGGTAAGAAAATATAAATAATTTAATTAATTATTTAGTTTTTTAAATATTTGTATTAATATCAATTTTTTTATTGTTATAGTCTGAGCAGGAGGGCAGAGATCCTGATGAGTTTTGTCTATTCAGGGCGACACATACCAAGAGGGACGGTTCTTAGGTCGACACGCGATCACGGGAGGTTGCAGTAAGAAATTAGCTTTATGTAGTATCTGTTTAATTTCTAAAATTTTATTTCGAGAAATTTATTAACTCATTTATTTTTAATTTTATAATTCAAAGACACGAGTCGAGGAGCTTCGCTCCCAGGCATCGCAGGTCGACTCCACTGATGGGGAGACGCCGTCGAACTCTCAGCAGAGGAGAGTCGGCGTGTGTTTTTGGAGGCTGTTGGTGCCAGCCGTGAGACCGCAGGGTCTATGGTCTGGGCACTAGAGCTTCCTCATATTTTCCCCATCAGGCCTCCAGCTCGTGATTTTCGGTGATTTCCTGCCGAGCGTTTAGACGACATTCGGAGATCTATTGCGGAGGAGGTTCGGCAGGACGTTCATCAGGAGGTTTGGCAAGAGGTCGAGCACGAGTTCAAGCAACGTATGCGAGGCTGGGATCAGGAGCATGCAGACGTGCGAGATCAGATGCGTCATTTGCAGGATA
This sequence comes from Calamus simplicifolius, assembly GCA_900491605.1. Taxonomy (NCBI): domain Eukaryota; kingdom Viridiplantae; phylum Streptophyta; class Magnoliopsida; order Arecales; family Arecaceae; genus Calamus; species Calamus simplicifolius. The sequence goes on along the minus strand of UESW01002485.1, from coordinate 34,897 downwards.
TGGTAGCCGCTTGTCGCAGGGTCTTCAGCCTCCACGTGATCGCTTAGATTCTTGATGTATTTTTTTTTATGTTATACATTAAAACTTCAAAATTTTAATATATGAATTATTTTGAAAATTGAATGATTATTGTTTGGATCAATATGAGTAAAGAATATTTCTATCAATATTTAAATGTAACGAAATTGTATTAATCATTTTAATTTTTAATATTTTATTTTTAAAAAAAAATTTAATTAGCGACGCATTAGCGAATGAAATTGCATCACTAATATTTTAAAATATTATTATTAAATATTACGATGCAATGACCTGGCGTCGCAACAATTTAAAAAAAATTTAATAGCGATGCATTAGCGACTCAAATTGCGTCGCTATTATCTCTAAAATATTATTATTAAATATTATGACGCAATGACCTTGCGTTGCAATATTTTAAAAAAAATTTCTTAGCGATGCATTAGCGACTCAAATTGCATCGCTATTATATCTAAAATATTATTATTAAATATCGCGACGCAACTAAATGCGTCGCAATATTACGATGCAATTGAAGCATCGTAATATTTAATAATAATTTTAAAATATTAAAAATTAGTTTTAAATTTAGCGACGCATCTGGATGCGTCGCAATATTGTGACTCATTGTTGCGTCGCATAGAGTCGCAATATTGCGATGCAATTGCGATAAATTTATATTGCGATGAACATCTGAGCGACATCGTCATTGCGTCGCTATTGCGTCGCAATAGCATGTTAGCGATGCAATTGCGATGCATTTGGGTGTCGCAATATTTTTTTCCCCTTGTAGTGGAACAAATCATGAACCGTAAAAAAAAAAACAAAGCAAATGAAAAAAAGAACCTTTGTATCCGTAGAATCTTTTCAAATCGCTAGTTGCTTGTTCATTGTTCAATTGAAGGTTGAAATCTCTTCAAATAAGGGTCAAAATGGATTGAGGAATTTTTTTTTACATAAACGTGGGAGGGGGGAGGGGCGGGAGGGGTGGGAGAGAGGGGTGTTTTGTTCAAGGGGGGGTGCAGAGAGTAATCCAGAGGTATTTTGGTCAAGTTTTTTAGGGGTAAAATTGATATATTGTTTTTGTTAAGTGGAGAGTATACTGAGTAATTTGGGTGGTGCAAATAGAAGCTCCCCTTTTGGATTGAACCTTGCTACTGGATTCATTCTGATTGAACCTTGCTTTAGTTTTGGAAATAGCCACTGGATCAAATTTTGGACAGAGAGTTGGCTAGGGCAACATCCATTTTATTTACTTTTCCTCATGCTACATGAAAGCTCTTCTTTAAAAGATTCTCTGATCTTTAAGTTCGAAAACCTATTCAAGCAATTGGTCAGTTCACCTTTATTTTCCAATCTTTTGAATAGAAGATTAGGAACTTGGAAGAATTGATTTACTTAATCAATGTCACAAAACCATTAGGGACAATAAGAGGATCCCACATAGAATTGGAAATTCTTAAGAATCTTTTCTATGACATTCAACAAAGTCTTTGATAAGGGAGGTAGGTTCTGTCTTTATAACCTTTTTCATGGAAACATAATGCCTACCAAGCTGAAAATCTTCACTTGATTGATTCTCAAGAACATACTTGATATTAGTTTACTTATGAAAAAAAAGGGACATAAAAAATAGATATCTTTAATATGAGCTAGAAAAATGTTAGTATAGTTAACAATTATAGTAATTCATGAATTTCTTAAATAAAAAATTTTAGTCAAAGAACATAAAAGAGGATTTAAGTAAAGGCTTAATTAGTCTATAACTATAACTATGCTATTTCTTAACAAATTACTTACATACATTATTTGAATGATGATATCAATGATATGAGTCTACCAATTAATTCGAGATCTCTCATTGATCTCTTTAACTATGAAAGGTACCATATTGAGGCATCTAAAGTTCAGCAATAATAAAATTAAAAACATCAAAATAATCTGTACCAATCTAAACATAAAATATAGTTAATCCTACGTATCAAATCATTCAACAATTTCTTTTTTTTGCAATAGTTAAATAATTATCATGCATATGATTTGTAAATGTTGTATAAGAAGGGTTATTAACTATTATCAAATAATTGATGGTATCCACATATTTTTTTAAAACAAACCTAGATTATGACATTTTAATAATCTACTTGTCAACGAAATCATTTTCCATTAATTTTTATAATATATAATGTAAAAATAAAATTATACAATTTTAGTATAATAAGATAATATTTATATGATTTGATGCTGAGGTGGGTGTGAAGAAATAATGCAGCAATAAATTCCAACATTCGAAACACCAATCAAATGAATTCATTTTATTTTATTTGCAAATAAAATGAATTCTTATGTTTGACCCACCATATATAAACTATGGAATTAAAACGAACTCTCATGTTTAGAACAAATGAAAATTTAGTTTAATATTTCACTTTTCTAAATTACTTCTATTTAATAGTTAATTAAAAATATTGATCTAATATTTTTATATTAATTGTATTCTCAAATCACATGTAATTATATTAATTATAATTATATTTAATTAAATACAATAATAATTTAATATAATTATTTTAATTTACAATTAATAATGTTAATTTATTAAATATTTAGTTAATAGATTATTAGATATTATTATATTTATAATTTAATAAATATAATAATTATTTAAATTATTATTATTAAATTATAACAATATATTATTAGTAATAATATTGTTGACCCCATGTTGATTTTGATGATTATAAATTAATTAAGTATAGTACTAATGTATTTATTGTGGAGAAAAAGATCATTGCAGGATAAACAAGAAGAGAAAAGGATGTTCTATTTCAAAAGATTGAAACAAATAAAGTCATTCAACTTCTTACAAGTCCAAAAGGAAGCTCTGTTGAAAAAAATTTCTACACCCACTGCTCATTTCCATTTCTTCTAGCCGAATGCTATTGGTTCTAGTCAACTGGGACTGTATTCCAGCCAACTAGACTCTCTACACAGTCACTTGGCCGAATAGTTCTGAAATCAAGTTAACTGGGCTGCCTTTTTTTAGCTAACTAGATTGCTTGGTTAGTCACTTGGCCGAATGGTTCTGAAATCAAGTTAACCGGGCTGCCTTTTTTTTTAGCTAATTTGATTGCCTGGTTAGTCACTTGGCTGAATGGTTCTGAAATCAAGTAACTGGGCTGCCTTTTTTAGCTAAGTTCTAAAAAAGAAAGAATTTTAAAAGAGAATGAATCCTTGCTTAAGGAAAATCAAGATTTGAAAAATAAAAGTAGATAGATTAAAGCCTATTGTAAATAAATTTACTTTGAGTTTAAATAAATTAGAAATTATTCTTAATAGTCAAAGAGCTATTTACAACAAAACTAGACTTGGATATGATCCTTAAAAAGATAAAAGTTTTTAAAAATTATTTATGTGCATGCTGATGATTCTACAAAGATTACATGCTTCAAATATGGTAAATTAGGATACAAAGCTTATACTTATCACACACACAATGTTAGAGAAATATGGGTTCCAAAAGGAACTATTTTAGCTAACCCCAAATGACCCAAGAAAGCTTGGTACCTAAAAATAAAACTTAAATTTATGAATGCATGTATGTCTTACAACCCAAGCAATTAAAAGAAAATGGTACTTGAATAGCGGGTGCTTAAGACACATGACAGTTGATGAATCACAATTCATCACTTTGGATGCAAAAGATGGAGGTATTATTACTTTTGAAGATAATGACCAAGGTAAAATAATTGGCATTGGTAAAATAAGTATTACACCTCATGCTTACATTGATAATGTTCTGCTTGTAGATGGTCTAAAACATAATCTGCTTAGCATCAGTCAATTATGTGACAAAGGTTTTAGAAATACATTTGAATCATCCTTATGCATTGTTGTAAATCCTGCTGATGAATGTATGAAATTTGTTGGCCATACTCATGGTAATGTATACATTATTGATTTAAATAATTTGTATGACCAAAATGTTGAATGCCTAGTTGCTATGAATGCTAAAACCGATGATAGTTGGCTATGGCATCATAGGTTAGCTCATGCAAGCATAAATTTATTATCTAAACTGATTAAAAAGGATTTAGTAACTAGTTTACCAAAACTAGTTTTTGAAAAAGAAAAGTCTATAATGCTTGTCAATTTGAAAAACAAACTCGAATATCTTTTAAATCAAAAACTTGGTTTCTACCACTAGACCTTTGGAGCTCTTGCATATGGACTTGTTTGGTCCTACAAGAACCACTAGTCTAGGAGGAAAAAGATATAGTTTTGTTATGATCAATGATTTTTCATGATTTATATGGGTTTTATTTTTGACTAGCAAAGATGAAGCTTTTCCTGCATTTCAAAAAATGTTTAAAAAGATCACAAACAAAAAGAGTTCTTCTATTTTATCGATTCGAAGTGATCATAGCAAAGAATTTAAAAATCATCTTTTAAAAATTTTATAATGAAAATGGCATTGAGCATAATTTTTCTGCACCTAGGACACTCCAACAAAAGAGAATAGCAAAAGAAAGAGCAGAACTTTAGAAAAAATGGCCTGTATCATATTGTGTGAGAACAATCTCTAAAAATATTTTTGGGCTGAAGCTATCAACACGGCATGTTATGTTTTAAATCATGCATTAATTAGACCTACTTTGAAAAAGACCCGTATGAACTTTGGAAATGTAGAAAATCTAACATTGGTTATTTTCATATTTTTGGCTGTCGATATTTTGTTTTGAATAATGAAAAATTAAACCTTGACAAATTTGATGCTAAATCTGATGAAATCATTTTTCTTGGTTATTCTTCACATAGTATAGCTTATAGGATATTTAATAAAAAGACTCTAGTAATTGAAGAATCAATTCATGTCATATTTGATGAATCTAATGATCTTTCATTAAGAAAGAGAAAGGATTTAAATGATACAGATGAAATTGAAGGTCAACTCAAGGAAATCACATTGGAAGACAAGGAGGATTCATCTATACAAGAGGTAAATAAAGAGAACAATAAAAACCAACCTAAGAATCTCAAGGTAATGATGAATTAAAAAGGGAATGGAGGTACATTCATAATCATCCTAAAGAGTTGATTTTAGGTGATCCATCTTATGGTAATAGGACCAAATCATCATTTAGAGATACGTACAATAACTTAGCTTTTGTATCTCAAATTGAACCTAAATGCTATGATGATGCTAAAGATGATACTAATTGGATAAATGCTATGTATGAGGAACTTCATCAATTTGAGAGAAATAATATATGGACTCTTGTTGATAGGCCACATGCCCATCCAATCATTGGGACTAAATGGGCATTTAGAAATAAATTGGATGAACATGGTAATATAATTAGAAATAAAGCAAGATTGATAGCTAAGGGTTATAACCAAGAAAAAGGTATTGATTTTGATGAGACATATGCCCTGTAGCTAGATTAGAAGCTATTAGATTACTTCTTGAATTTGCTTGCTTTATAAATTTTAAATTATACGAAATGGATGTTAAGAGCACTTTCCTAAATGGATACATTGCTGAACAAGTCTTTGTAGAGTAGCCATCTGGTTTTGAAAATCACTTGTTTCCAAATTATGTATTCAAGTTGAACAAAGCTTTATACAATTTAAAACAAGCTTCCTGGGCTTGGTATGAAAGATTAAGTAAATTCTTGATCGACAATGATTTTATTCGAGAAACGTGGATACAATTCTATTTATCAAAAGACAAAATGATGATATGCTTATTATTTAAATCTATGTGGATGATATCATTTTTGGTGCTACTAATGACTTTTATGCGAGGACTTTGCAAAGCTTATGCGGGGAGAGTTCGAGATGAGCTTGATGGACGAACTAAACTACTTTCTTGGATTTCAAATTAAGCAAAGCAAAGAGGGAATCTTCATAAGCCAATCCAAGTATATCAAGAAAATGATCAAGAAATTTGGCATGGAGACATCCAAGAGTATCGGTACACCTATGAGCTCATCATGAGACTAGATTCTAATAGTATGAAAAATCTATTGATTTAAAACTTTATAGAGACATGATCAATCTTTATGTGTGCTAGATTTCAAGCTAATCCTAAAGAATCACACTTGCTTGCTATTTAAAGAATTTTTAAATACTTAAGTGGTACTATAAATTTAGGACTTTGGTATGATAAGCAATCTAGCATTGATTTAATAGGATACACAGACTCAAACTTTGCTGGTTATAAGCTAGGCAGAAAATTAACTAGTGGACCTACCAATTTCTAGGTGTTAACTTAATCTCTTGGTTTAGCAAAAAGCAAACTTCAGTAGCATTGTCTATGGTCGAGGCCGAATACATTGCAGCTGAAAGTTGCTGTGCTCAAATTTTGTGGATTAAGCAGCAACTAGAAGATTACGATATTAAACTAAAGACATTCCAATAAAATATGATAATACTAGTGCCATTAATTTGACTAAGAATTCCATCCAGCATTTTAGAACTAAATATAGAAATTAGACATCATTTTATTAGAGATCATATAAATAATTGATGTTATAATTGAATTTTTGTGTACTGCAAAGCAACTTGCTGATATTTTCACAAAACCTCTTGAAGAAGTAAGTTTTATGAAATAAGAAGGAAACTTGGTATGATTGACCCTTTGATTCAGTAAGATAGCTTGTTTGATTGTTTTATCATGCTTATTGGATCTTCAAAAGCCTATTATCTATTGAAAACTTCTTTGAATTTAGTTCTCATATTTTTCTTTGACCTCCTGATACTCTTCATGTATGAGATTTTATGTTCCAGCTATGTCAGGTTAGCTACTTTGATTTGTGTTTGCATCAGTTAACCATGCTGCCATATAGGCCTATTTTAATTTCACTTCAGTTGACTGGGAAGTCAACTGATGACTCTTTGAACAAGCCTCAAGTGGTCGTGCAGTTGACTGATCAGATGAATTCCCTAGTTCACCAAGTTCTGAGAGCATTCAATGCACTTACAATTTATTCCTAGTTGACTGAGCAGTTAACTTCATTGAATGAGCTAACCAACCAATCAACTGTCATATTTTTTTTTACTTTAATTCCTTCACCAAATGGCATTCATTTCATCCTCTTTTCTTTTATCAGTCAACCGATCAGCTAACTGAGAATTAACCTCCAGCTAGCCGGTCAGTCAACTGATGAGATTCTATAAATACTTCACTTCTCACCGTGCACATTACTCTCACCTTCCAATCGGCTACTCCTTGGCTCTTCATTCCTTCTCAATTCCTCTCCTCTCCAAGAAAAAGGGAAGATGGCTCCTAAGAAGAAAAATTTCTGTGAAGGAAGATATTCAACCTCTAATCTTCGTAGGAAAGCTCCTTCATCTTCTTCTTCGTGGAGTTTCACTTCTTCCACCTCCAACATTACAGCAAGAGCACTAGCAAATGGAAGGTTAGTGGATTTCAACTTCCTTGATCAAGAAGGCTTTGAACTAGGTAGATTGTTTGTTGTACAAGGTTGGACAGATTTATTGAAAACCAAAAAGCCTATCTTTCCAGACCTTATCTGTTAGTTTTATAGAACATCATCTTTGGTGATGATATCATTTCTTATGTTGTTAAAAAGGTCAAGATAGAGTTTGACAGAAAAATACTAGGATCCATTTTAAACATTCATGTTGTTGGTCCTATAAAATTTTTTTCTTGTGATAGAAAGTATAGACTCACCGTTGTTCTTGGTATAAAGGATGATGAGGCTGACAATATAGAAAACCTTGATGCAAACAAGTTGAGTGTTGAAAATAGGTTACTTCATAGTATTGTTGCAAAAATCTTTGCCCCTCGTGCTGGTTCTTTTAATGTTGTAACCGACCATGACATTTGCATTATGTACCATATCATCAATGAAACTCCTTTCGATTTTCCAGATCTTATGATGTCCATTATGAAGGAAGCCTTAGGACGAACCAAAGCCACTCTGCCTTAGGGCATGTTCCTTACCTATGATTTTTAACATTTTCATGTTAAACTTAAGGGTGAAATAGTTGTAGGGTTACATCATTCTGATACCTTTAATGCTCATTCCCTTCACCGCATGAACTTTGCCAAGCAGAATGGTATTTGGACCAAAGTTAGAACCAGAGTAGGTGAAAATCCTATTCCTCCACCGATAAATCAACCCCCTCAAGATCGGCCATAACAAATTTATTCTTCTCCTTTGATGGATTTTTTGACTTTCCTAAGCCACCTCCTTTTATGACTGCTGCACATGAACCACATCCCTTTATGTCTTCATTACCTGAGCCACCTTCTTTTATGTCTGTCACACCTGAACCTCCTCCCTATGATGCCAATCCTCCTCTTTGCCCCATTTGAGATCTGTGAAGATACATGAATTATCAGAGAATTATCATTTTCTCAATCTAGTAGAAGCTCTGGAGAAAGTGGATCATCTGTTAATGACTATTCCATAATTCCCCACATATTCTCTGTTTTTGAGACACTCTCATATTGTAATGTGCCATAAACAAATTGAGCATGATATGCAAGCTCTTAATAGAAGAGTCTTTCACCACAATGAAACTGTGTTGGGTCGCATTCTTGGAGAAATTAATATGTTGAAAGCTAAGCTTGAGTGTTTTGAAGATAAAGCTGAATGGGTAACATTTCAAATGTGTGCCAATGAAAGCTGAATCAGAGATACTTCCAATGTTATTGATTGTTGGACTACTTCAATTGCCATGCTTACCAGCCTCCTCGAGCAGCATCTTGCCTCATTCTAACTAGCTCCTCTGTCATTCGAACCAGATATGTCTCATTCTCATCCTCACCTTCAATGCCTCCATCACATTCACATCGATTCAGGCCTTCAGCTCCTCACCGCGCAAAGGATCCTCTTCTAAACCATTTGTTATCTCTTCTATGATGAATAGACTTTATATTCCTTTTGTATCCTTGAAACATATGACTTGTATGGTGTTATTGTATATGTGTTTTGGTACTTGATGTGTGGATCAAGCCCCTGACTTATCGGTTTGTATTAATGTTTAATTATTGTACTTATGTTTTTCAATGCATTGTGTGTTTTTCATGCTTACTTGATGAATGTTATGTAGAATACCTAATTTGCACAATCTTTAACCTCTCTTTGATTAATGACAAAAAGGGGAGAAGAATATTGCATACATTCAAACATAGAGAAGAACAAACACTCCATACATTCAGATAAAAAGGGGGAGAAAATTTTAAATTTGCAAAATGAATAGGGGGAGAAGAATTTCTCTAAATGTATTCATCCTCTTTCAAATACAATTTTCTTTATATATATACTTAACAGATTTGTCATTATCAAAAAGGAGGAGATTGTTGACCTCGTGTAGATTTTGATGATTACAAATCAATTAAGTATGGTATTAATATATTTATTGTGGAGACAAAGATCATTGCAGGTTAACCAAGAAGAGAAAATGATGTTCTATTTCAAAAGATTGAAACAAATAAAGTCATTCAACTTCTTACAAGTCCAAAAGGAAGCTCCGTTGAAAAAAATTTCTACACCCACTGCTCATTTCCATTCCTTCTAGCTGAATGCTATTGGTTCTAGTCAACTAGGACTGTGTTCCAGCCAACTAGACTCTGCACAGTCACTTGGCCGAATGGTTCTAAAATCAAGTTAACTGGGCTGCCTTTTTTTAGCTAACTGGATTGCCTGGTTAGTCACTTAAACGAATGGTTCTGAAATCAAGTTAATTGAGCTGCCTTTTTTTTTAGCTAACTGGATTGCCTGGTTAGTCACTTGGCCGAATGGTTCTGAAATCAAGTTAACTGGGCTGCCTTTTTTAGCTAATTGGATTGCCTAGTTAGTCACTTCGCCGAATGATTCTAAAAATAAGTTAACTGGGCTACCTTTGCTAGCTAACTGGACTCCTTGATTTTCTCCCTGACCGAACTCAACTTAAATATAGCTAACTGGATTTTGCATACAGCTAGCTAAGCTCCCTGCAATCCTTCCTGGCCATGTTCATGTTGAAACTAGTCAACTGGAGTTCATCTCCAGTTAACTAGATTGGAAAAGAAATTCTCTCTGGCTATGTTCATGTTGAAACTAGTCAACTGGAGTTCATTTCAGTTAACTAGATTGAAAAAGATTTTCTTCCTAGCGAACTCAATTTAAATATAGCTAACTGAATTTTGCATCTAGCTAGCTAAGCTCCCTGAAATTCTCTCTAGCCATGTTCATGTTGAAACTAGTCAACTGGAGTTCATCTCCAGTTAACTAGATTGGAAAAGAATTTCTCCCTGGCCAAACTCGACTTGAAAATAGCTAATTGGATTTTGCATCCAGCTAGCTAAGCTCCATGAGATTTCTCTCTAGACGAATACTTTGTTGGTTTAGCTAACTAGAATTGACTTCCAATCAACTAAGCCTGCTGAAACTTTCTCCTGGCCGAATGTTACTCTGTAACAGTTAACTAGATTTCACATCCAGCTAATTAAGATGTTGGCTTCATTCTATGCACGATTGCTTTTGTGCTTTAGCTAGCTGATCCCTTCATCTAGTCAACTGGGAAGTTAGCTCTACTTCACCTGGGCGAGGTCTTCTCTAATCCAAGCTAACTGGATTTCGTTTCTTGTAAGCTAGAGTCTGCCTCTTTAAGAAAATGTGAGAGTCTCTCTCCATTTTCGGCGTATGCTTTCAAAACTTCTCCAACGGTTATCTTCACTTTTCATTCTTTTTTTTTAATTCCATTTCAGTCTAACGGATAGTTTTTCAGATCAAACACCTATATATAACCATGATGTCCATGGAAACTGATGGAAGAAAAAGTGGTGAATAGTAGAAAGATTTTATTGCATACATAACAAAGGAAGAAAGCTCTGCTTTGAATACGTGAGTGCTTTTAAAGATCTTGATTACTGATCCATGAATCATTAAAGCTTCCAAAGGCAATAGCTACCTCAAAGGAGACTTCATTCATTGCTGAAGTGCATTCAAAGGAAAAAGCCCATTTGAGGAGTTGGCTATGAAATTGTAAAGTATTTATTTTCTAATATCTGCTCATATTAGGAGCTTTGTGTTCTTAATATTTTTTCTAAATTTGTTTTGGATCTTGTAAAGGGTTGAGTTTAACCCTTGGTTATTTGGCCCCCTTGTGTCATGAAATAAGTTGCTAGCTGAAAAAGACTAAGGTTGTAATCGTTAGTGATATGATTGGAGTGAAATCCCAAGGAATTTTGGGGAATGGATAGGTACATGGTCAGCACCGAACAACTATAAAAATTTTTGTGTTTGTGATTGCCTGCTTATTTTCTGTGATATCCTTGTATTCACTTCACCACACCACTATTGATTAAGTTTCAATTATTTGAAAGCATATATGTGTAATTAATTTTAAGAAACCAATTCACCCCTCCTTTTGGGTTGCTACCTCTATGCAACAAATATAAATAATTTATATGACTAATATAAATTATTAATAAATAATATGAATAACTACATTATTATTATAAATTAAAATAATAATATTATTATAAATTAATATTATAATATCGTAATAATTATTTTGCTAAAATTTAATAAATATTACTTAAATTTAGTTAGGATCGACTATATGAATCTTTTCTCCTCATTTAATTTTGTTCTTAATTATATTTTTGTAAGTTGCAAATATTTTAATTCTATCTTTATCTCTTCTTTTAATGTAATTTTTAATTTATTTTTATCTCTTTTTTCTTTCACATGTATCAGGTCACTCCTTTACACAGGTACATTTATAAGTATATTTGCATATACCGAAACTATCTAAGTCATCATTCTCTTAATTTATCCTCGATTGCAGCTATCTCTATAATGATTTTATTTTTTATTCTATTTTTCTTATATTACTACACATTCATTTCAATATTTTTATTTCTGCAACATTCATCTAATATACGTATATTTTTTTAGTTGTCTAATATTTTGTGCCATAAAGTATAACTGTTAAAATAAATCAAGGCATAAGACATGTTGTATAGATCAAATATATTAAATATCAGGATTAATAAATTACTTTGATCATTAAAATTTGTCTGTGATTTCTTTATATGCCTTATCGGGTTGTTGTAAATTATGATTATCCAACTTCTCGATTCAATGCTTCTGATCAATGAGCAATCGCACAATAGATAGTGTATGCCTCCATAATTTACTCTTGATAAGGGACTCAATTTCTTTCTGTAGCTTCTATATCTTCTATAAGGGAAGGGAAGGGATCTCTTTCCTTTTAAAAAGGAACTTAAAACTCCCTTCTCTCATCTATTCCCATCAAAATAGGCATTGAGCGTTATCACTTTTTTAATTAGTGGGTGGTTATTTGAGCATTATTGCATGCATGTGGTTGAGTGTTATCTCCAAGTGGTTACCAAAATAAATAAAATAGGACCATCTCGTTATGGGTTACAACATTCTTCCACTTAGTTCATATATTTTATTTTAATCCATAGTCCCCAACACTTAAAGAAAACCAAATATCATGAATTATGATGATAGGTCCTTATAATCGAGTATTATTTACAATACATTCAATTCCTTGATCACCAATCCAAATGTGATAACATAACTTAATAATAAACCCTTCGTTTATTCAGAGTCCAAAAGAAAATTTTGTCATTTCTCAAAGTCAAAAATAATGTGTACATCCAAATAAGAAATAAGCAAATAACTTAAATAAGAGTTACATTGCACAAGTAGTTATCCATACAACTTAATTATATCTTAGACCAATTTTCATTCGTACTACATGATCCTTAAAATTCTTAATTGGCATGCCTTTAGTTAAAGGATCAGCTAATATTAATTCAGTGCTAATGTGTTTTATGTCTAGTTTGTTTTCTTATGTTTTCTTATGGCTAAATATTTAATGTCAATGTGTTTACTTTGACGACCACTCTTATGTTTTTAACCAAAAACACAACAACTGAATCATCACAGTGCAATTTAAGTGGCCTAGCAATGGAATCAACAATTCTAAGCCCTAAGATGACACTCTTCAACCATACATCGTGTGATGTAGCCTCAAAACAAGCAACAAACTCTGCTTCCATAGTAGAGGTAATAGTCAAAGTTTGATTTGCACTCCTTCATGATATGGCTCCCCTCGCTAACATAAATATAAAGTCTGATGTTGATTTCTGAGAATCAATGCAGCCAACAAAGTCCGAATCTAAGTAACCTTCTACTTTCAAATGATCAGTTTATTTATACATGAGCATATAATTCTTGATCCCTTGAAGATACCTCATGACCTTTTTAGCAGTTCTCTAGTGGTTTAAACCGAAATTACTCTAATATCTTTCCAACATTTTCACTACAAATGCAATGTCAGGTCTTGTGCAAACTTGAGCATACATTAGACTTTCAACAGCTGAAGAAATATGGGATGTTGCGCATTTATTCTCGTTTAAACTCATTTTTTGGGCACTGGTTTAAATCAAACCCGTCACCCTTCATTATGGGTACAGCACTTGGTGAATAATCTTTCATCTGAAATCTCTCTAAGATTTTATTGATATATGTTTCTTGAGATAATCACAAAATGGCTCAAGGTCTTACCCTATGGATCTTAATTCCAATGATGTAAGATGCCTCACTCATGTCTTTCATATCAAAGTTCATGGAGAGAAATTATTTCACCTCATATAGCATCTCTTTATCATTGGTTGTAAGTAGAATGTCATCCACATATAAGATAAGAAAACAAAATTTTCTTTCACTAACCTTTTGGTATATACATTGTTCCATGATGTTCTCTATAAAATCAAAGGAAGAGATCATATCATGAAATTTTAAATACCACTGACGAGAGGCTTATTTCAATCCATATATAGATTTCTTAAGCTTGCAAACCAAATGCTCACCATCACTAAAAGAGAATCCTTTAGATTGTTTCATATAAACCTCTTCCTCTATATCTTTGTTAAGAAATATAGTTTTCACATCCATTTGATGCAATTCCAAGTCAAAATGTGCTACAATGCCATTATTACACGGAAGGAATCTTTCTTAGATATAGGAGAAAAACTCTATAATCAATTTCTTCCTTTTGAGTAAATCCTTTAGCGATGAGTCTTGCCTTATATCTTTCAATGTTGCCTAATGAGTCCTTTGGGTTTTATAAAGATCCATTTGCAATCAATAGCCCTTGCACCATTAGACAACTCGATAAAATCCCAGACTTTATTAGTTGCCATAGAATTTATCTCATCTTTTATGGCATCATACCAAAATTTGGATTCCTTGCAACTCATAGCTTATGAAAATATTTCAGGATCATTTGTGACTCCAATGTTATAGTCAGACACAATATAATCACTAGGAATAGCTGATTTCTTTATTCTAATTGATCTTCTTAATGTTGTGTCAACAATCTCCTGAGGAGTATCTTGCACAACTGGTTGTTCAATAGTTTCTGGTAATTGTTGAGCAATAGGATCTTCTATATTACTATCAGTAGCTTAAGGAATCTCAATGACTAGTTGTTGAGCATCTATTTGAACTTCAGGGGCACTATGAATGAGAATCAATCTCTCACTTGAAGTGAAAGCTGGAGTATCTAATATTCTTTCTCAGAAAAAGCTAAATGCTGAGATTGATCACTCCCACTAATTAAGTTATTTTCAAGAAATTTTGTATTTCTTGATTCACAATGTTAGTGCTTTGCGATGGATAATAAAATTTATAATCTTTGGACCTTTTGGCATATCCAATAAAATATCCACTTATAGTCCTTAGGTTCGGTTTTTTTTTTGGATTATAAACTCTCACTTCTGACAGGCATCCCTAAACACATATATGTTACAAACTCGATTTTCAACCTTTAAATAACTTAAATGACATTTTGAAAATAGCTTTGGTTGAAACCTGATTTAATATATATATGGTCGTCTTAAGAGCTTCAGTCCACAAGGATTTAAGAAGCTTGGAGCTGTTAATCATACTTCTTACATGTCCAATAGTGTTCGATTTCTTCTTTCAGTTACACCATTTTGGTCTAGAGACCCTAGCATGGAGTATTGTGCAATAATTTTATTTTTTAAAGAAATTAAGCAAATGGATCATGTATCTGTCCATCCTCAATGTATCTACCATAGTATTATCCACCTTTATCTGATCTCACGATCTTAATTTTTTTGCTGCATTATTTCTCTACTTCTACCTTGAATACCTTAAAAACATCTAATGCTTCATTCTTATTATAAAGCAAGTAGAGATACATATATTGTGAATAGTCATCAATAAATGAGATAAAGTATCTCTGATCATATGAATCCATATCTAGACTATAGATATATGTATGTATGATCTTCAATATTTTTGAACTCCTCTTGGTACCTTTTTTTGACTTATTGATTTGCTTTCCCTTTATGTAGTCGACACAAGTACCAAAATCAGTAAAATCAAGAGTACTAAGTACTCCATCATTTACTAATCTTTTGATTCTCTCAATAGATATGTGACCTAATCTTCGATGCAATAAAATAAAAGAATTCTCATTCAAAAGACATCTTTTAATAGTGTGTTACTTTGGGCGTGCATTATAGTATAAGGGGCATTATTTTAAAAATTAATTTGAAAAAGATTATTAGATAATGTACTATTTCCAATAAGTTTAGATTTATAAAATAAATCAACAAAATTTTTAGAAAAATTAAAGAAATTTTCTAAGAGTACAAGTCTTGATACAGAATCAAATTTAATAAAAAACTTGAAATATAAAAAGTCTTCTTCAAATCTAAAATAAAACCAGAATCTAAAATAAGTCTGTACATCCTAACTGTTTTCATATATGAACTTATCTTGTTTCCTGAATAGATACTTTGTTCACTTTCCACTAGTTTTTTTTGACTTAGAAAATCCTGCAAGGTATTTAAAACATTGATTGTAGAATTAGAATCAATCCATCATGTGTTATGACAAATAAGAACCATATTAGATTCATAACATGCAAATGAGATTAGAATGCCTTTCTTATCAAGACAAGCCTTGAATTTAAGGTAATCCTTCTTAAAATGTTGCTTCTTTTTGCAGAAAAAGCACTTGGATTCCTTCTTGACTTCGTATAGATAGGTATTTTACCCTTTCCCTTATGTTTGACTTGAGTAGCTTTATATTTTTTCTGAGTAGCTAAATAGGCACTTTCTCTTATTTCTATAATCAACCTCCCTTTCTCTTGAACACATATGGTCAGAAGTTCATTAATAAACCATTTATCCTTATGTGTATTTTAGGATATTTTGAAAGGACTATACTTATGAGAGTGAATTTAGAATCAAATGCACCAAGAAAGATTCTGACATCTCAATCTCTGGGGATTTTAACTGAGCCGCATTATTCTTTATCTTCATGATGTGCTCATGCATACCTCTAACAGTAATGAGCTTCATTGATGACAATTTGATGTTAAGATGTTAGCCAACTAAATGCCTTAATATCTTACTTTTTTGAATAATCAATTCTAGATATCAAAAATAATTATTTTTAGTAACTTTATGATTCCTATTTTTATTTTATATTTATTCTATTTTTAATTATACTAAAATTATATTCCATATATTTTGTCTTTATTCTACTTAATCTAAAACTTTTGAATTTTAATGTATTTCATTATAATTCTAACTTATAATTAACTACAACCTTAGTTTTTATTATAATTATTATTTAATATATTATAATATTAATATTTAATATATTCAATAATTTTAATAATACATATTAATATGATAATATATTATATTAATTATATTATTATATTATTTATATATATCATAATATCATAATACATCATAATATTATAAAATATTGTAATTAACCTTGTATAAATTATATATTTAATATAATAATTATTAATGTAATAATAATAAACAATGTTATTTTTATTAAAAATCTAAATAAAAATCATCAAACCTTATGTACTTTTAACTTAAATCAAATACCACTCCTGCATTTTTTTATCACTCATCTCTTTAAATTCATCAAAATAGACAATAGATCAATTTTATTAAAATATGATGCTTGTTCAAAATTATAGTAATAAGTAATCCTTTGTTTAAGTTTTTAACCATAATATTTATTTACATGATTTCTATTTCTTTATCGTATTTAAAATTAATTTCAATCTTAACCAACCATATAACAAATCATATATTATTACATAAGTGAAAAATAGATCTATACCAAGAAATTATCACCTTTATTAATATGTACCTAATTTTATAACATCAAACTAGATTAACTCCTAACAAGCTAAACTATCACTAATATATAGGACACCATCAATCTTTAAAACAATCAAATCACTAATTGATTAAACTCACACATGCTGAGCAAGGTGTGTCATTATATAGTGTATACAATAGTGAAGGCAGGATCAAACAAGTTGGCACTTTCTTACTTCTCTATTAATTGTCATAAAATTGTAAATGAAGAAATGATCATATTTAGAATACAAACTTATAAAACAAATCGAGCCCTAAATGTACACCTGATGATTCAAATCTTCACAATACCATGACCACGCCAAAGCACTTGCTCATTAATCTTGGCCAATTCTTATCATCTAACCTTAACCATCAACCATGCCTTCTTTTGTTTTTGGGCTATATCAAATTACCCTTGCTCCGTTAGACCAGCCAGCTCTTCCCTATAAGTATGATAACCAAAACCTTTATTATGTAAAATCATATCTTGATGTTACCATCAATGTTATTAAAATGACTGTCCAAGGAATATTGTCTTCACATCTCTCATGAAGAGGAGGGATTTGAGGACCTAGTGTTGAAAATAGAACAAGTAACTATCTCCTTATTATCGCTTATGAACTCTGTGTACCAAATATTTCAAACCTTTGGAATTAGGATATGGAAAAATATGAGGGCTAAAGCTAGAAAGATACTCTACTAGTCAAAGATAGAAAAATATCTCTTATTTAAGTTTGTAAAGCAACCATTAAAGCAAGTAAAAACTTTTACCTTATCATCGTCCTTTTGTTTATATAAATTATTGCAACTAAAATGGGTTTACATTGTCTATTTAATCACCTAAATTTATAAAATTAAGTTTTTCTAATCAACTGAATTAACACATCTAAATTACAATATAACTATAATTACTAATTTAGTATATGACTCTTTATATTAGCAAGCATCTTCTCACCATTGACCTTTACTAGGACTAGAAGCATCATGTATAAGATTGATGTGTTATTGATTTTGATAAATTTAAGGTAAATGATGAAAAAAATGTAAGAATGATGTTTGATTTAAGTTTAAACATAGATGATTTTAATTTTTTTCCAAAAATATATTAATGACTTATAAAGGTAATTTTGTCTAAAAATTTTGTTTATGTCCTATGAAATTTATTATAAACCTAATCAAAATTGATACAAATAGGTATATGCCCATGGGATGCTATAAATCTATATATTTCTTTAATTTTATATTATTAAATTTAAAATCTAAATTATTTTTATATAAAAAGTAAAAAATAAGATAAATAAAATATATATGTTGGATCAAATTATTTTTAAATTTCAAAAAGATAATTGGTTTGAAACTATAGATTAAAAAATAAATGAAATATTTCTTATACATATTTTAACTATGAATTAGGTATATGCCCAAGCGTTGGCAAGCTTTATATAATTAATAAAATAAATAAAAATACAGATTTATATAATTTTTTAACTTTATATTATAAGATTTAAATTTTAAATCATTATTTTTAAATTTAATATATTAGAGAAGATAAATGAAAAATGTATTAGATTAAACTATTTTTAAGTTTATATGAAACTTTTATGTTATTTTTTTTTAAGTTCGTAATGGTCGTAAATATGCAATAAATGATAATTGTGCTTTTCTAAGGACTTACTATTTCTGTGGAAAAATCTTGATTCCAATTTTTTTTGCTATTAACAAAGAATAGAAAAGAAAAGGGTTGGCTTCCTTTTCTACTAAAAAATCCACCAAAGGGCAAAAAAAAAAAAGAGTTAATAAAGTTAACAAAAGAAAAATAGGTTGCTTCCTTTCCCTTTTTTTTAAAAAAAAAACTTCACTAAAAAAGAAAAAAAAGGGCAAACATGTGTGTTAGAAAGAAGGAAAATGAAAAAGAGGCTTTTCTCTAATGGAAAAAAAATTCCATGAAAAAAAATGTGATACATGATTGGAAGAAAAAAAATTTTATGCCATGGATAACTAAAAACAAACAAAGCTTGATGTAAAAAAAAAAGAAAAAAAGAAAAAAAGTATCTTTTTTCATTGGATCCAAAAAAAAAAAGACTTCTTTTCACCAAAAAATAATCTTCATAAAAAAAGAAGTCATGCATGGTTAAAGAAAAAACTTTGGTTTTATTTCAAAAAAAGACACGGGAACCAAACCTTAATCAATGTGAAAACTTAATATAATACGATATCTAAGAAAAATTTTAAGTGAAAAAAATATATATTAAAATAATTTTTGATGAGGGGTAAAATCATCATTGCATCGATGACTGCATACATCGATAATTGGGTCTAGTCCAATTCTAACGTCCCGTCGGCCAGCTATCAGACCCACTAAACAAGCGAAGCCCGATCGCCCTCAGCGGCGTCAAGTCGTCCCGACAACCCCAACCATCCTTATACCTCGACAACCCGAACCATCTATACCTCGGTAGCCCGAGCCATCCATACCTCGGTAGCCCGAGCCATTCTCATACCTCAGTAACCCGAGCCATCCCATGGGTCACAATGACAGCATTCAGACTTGGCAACTCGGCCTTCCCCGCGTCCGCCACCTTTTCTCTCTCCTTCGCATGGAGCTAGCTTCTGTTCGGCCTCGGGCCTGTTCCCCTCGGCCTCGTCACTCGTTGTCGGCCTTACCCCAGCATCTTCCAAGTTGGCCTCACCCTGGCATCATGCAAGTCGGCCTCGCCTCGACATCTTCCAAGTCGGCCTCGCCCCGGCATCTTCCAAGTCGGCCTTGTCCCGGCATCATCCCGCTCGGCCACAGACACCTCGTCCCGGCCTCGAGCTTCCTCCTCGGCCCGGCCTCGAGCCTTCTACCTCGGCCCCGGCCTCGAGCTTTCCCCCTCGACCCCGGCCTCGAGCTTTCGTCCTCGGCCCCGGCCTCGAGCTTTCGCCTCGGCCCCGGCTTCAAGCTTTCCTCCTCAGCCCCAGCCTCGAGCTTTCCCCCTCGGCTCCGGCCTCGAGCTTCGGCCTCACCCTCAGACGGCCTCACCCTCGGATGGCCTCGGCCCCTGTTGGCCTCGGCGTCGGACTTCGAGCCATCCTTATACTTCGGCGACCTAAGCCGTCTGTACCTCGGTAACCCGAGTGACCCCCTTGCCTCGGTCGGACTGAGGCATTCGAATACCTCTGCGGAATCTGGTACGGAAGAATTTGAATTCACTATAACTGAATAAGATTTCAAGCGGGGAATCATACCCAGAAGTGGCCTAGGACCCACAAGAGTGGCCTAGAACCAACGTAATCGCTGAATCTCAAGGCATCAACCAGTTCTCCCAACAGTCGATCCTCTAACTGACAAAATACAGACCCTACTGACTTCATAGCAAACTTGATTCAAATCCGTTCTGAATCCTAATGGCTTTCAGACCTTCCCTCGCGACATGCCCAAAGAATCAGGTGATCCCCTATAAATACTGCTGCCCTCTAATCTCTCAGGTACACCCATCTAGGGGAGCTCTTCTGTGAGAGTCTTCTCCTCACATCTGCTTGCTGTGAATCTCTACTAACTTGGGTGTCGGAGGGTCCTCCACAGAGGCAACCCCCATAGTACCCTCTGCACACGGACTGTCTTGCAAGTTCCCACCTGAGGCGACGAGACCGGCGTCCGGATCAGGAGCCAGAAGCGCACCCGAGTCGGAGAACAGATTTCCGCGGCAATAGATTGGCGCTAGAGGAAGGGCCTCAAGTCCCATAAACTTATAATCCAGGAGACAAGACTCAAAGAACCAGAAGAATCATCCTCTAATGGCCAATCGGAAAAGAGCTACATCTGAAGCTCAAGATCAGGCCGCCTCTCAAAGGCCTGATCCGATTAGTGGTGTGGTACCTCCACCGCCACCGCCAGCTAAAACCCCTTCTCCACCGACAACGATGGTAACGCTGGACCAGTTGCCGCACTATTCCAGTAGGTTCAAGCATTGACCCAATTGGTCCAGGGGCTCTAGGCAATCCCTGGCCCTGCCGTCCCTTCTCCTCAGCTTCATAAAGAGGCCGCTGCCCCTGCTCCGCTAGCGATCTCTTCCTCTAATCCACCGAAAGCAACGGATTATCATTACCAGCCCACAAAGCGAAGCCAGCGCCGCAGCGAGCTGGAGGGAAAAGCCCACTCAGATCTAGGCGGGTTCGTTCTCCCTCTCCGGTGTCTTCCCAGAACTCAACACCCCTACCATCTTTCCATCGCCCGATCCCTCCTACCACTTACGATGAAGGGATCAGGCAGTAGATGCAGGAGATGCATCGGGAATGGCATCAGGAGTTAGATGCCGTCAGATAAGCCCCTCCATCCCGGCCGAAAGTGGAGCAGAGCATCCCCTTCTCCGAGAGGATCATGAGGAAGTGATTCCCCCTCATGTCAAGCTCCCTACCATCGAGCCGTACCATGGATCCACCGACCCCGACGACCACCTGAGCAACTTCAGATCCATCATGATGTTCCATAGAGCGTCGGATGCGATCCTGTGTCGAGCCTTCCCCTTTACTCTAAGGGGATCTGCCCGAACTTGGTTCAAAAGTCTGAAGCCAGGTTCCATTGATTCTTTTGACGAACTGATATGTTTGCTCATCAGCCAGTTCATCAGCAGCCATCGCCAGCGATGGAGATCCGATTCCCTCTCCGAGGTCAAGCAAAGAGAGGGGGAATTGCTGAAGAATTACCTAGGCCGCTTCACACAGCCCTCCTGGAAGTCGACCATCTCAACCACAAGGTGGCCATGTCTGCCCTGGCCGGAGGAGTGTCGAAGGAAGGAGACTTCTACCTAGCTCTGTAGGTTAACTACCTAAAAGCCTTTCGGACATGATGTCCCTGGTAGACAAGTACGCCAGGGTTGAAGAATCGAGGAGATCAGCTCGGACCGAGCAGCTGAAGAAGAAGGAGGCAAAGGGCTCGGACAAGCAACGAGCCCACCACCGTGCTAGCCTGCTTGCCACCATAGAGCTCCTCCGCCGCCACCTCGAGACCGAACCCGGAGTCCAGCCTGAAGGTTCGACCGCTACACTCACCTCACAGCACCAAGAGCGCAGATCATGATGGAGATCGAGCGACAAATTCCTTGGCCTCCCCCTCTCCAAGGCAATGCGACTCAGAGGGACCCGACCAAGTACTGCTGCTTCCATTAGGATTATGGGCACAATGCCGAAGACTGCTGGCAGCTCAAGAATAAAATCGAGCGATTAATCCGGCGGGGCATATTGGACCGGTTCAGAGGGCCTCCTGAGCCAAACAATGAGGAGAATCGCCAGCCCGAGCCTTGCCAGCTTCCTCCACCAAATCCCTCGGTCATTGGCAATGTCAATGTGATAGCGGCAGCTGGCTCCCCATCTTCTTGGTCAAGCGAGGAAGGAAAACTCGCCAAAAAAAGCTCGAGTTGATAAGCTCACTTTCTCTAATGAAGACCTTCGGAAGGTACAGTACCCCCATGATGATGCCTTGGTTGTATGTTTGAACATGAACAATTATGATGTACACCATATCTTGATTGATAGTGGAAGCTTTGTTAATATTCTGTATTTCGATGCTTTTGTGAGATTAAAATTCGAGTAGAAAGCCTCCGACCAGTGGAGTCCACCCTAGTGGGCTTCACAGGTGACTTCATAATCCCTGAAGGAGTCATCACTCTGTCAGTCTGAGCCGGCACCTGGCCCCGCGTGGCTATCGTGCTCATGGATTTCCTCATGACCAAGCTCAGGTCTCCTTACAATGCCATCCTCGGTAGACGGGCAAATATCTCTCAAAGCCATCATTTCCATTCCTCATCTTGCCATGAAGTTCCCACTGAATGGGGAGTGGGGGTTGTTCGAGGAAGTCAGATCATAGCTTGGCATTGCTTTGTTGCCGACCTTAGTCCAGAAAGCCCGAGGTGGATGGGCTAAATGCTCGGGAAGATCTCGCCGAGCAACGAGGAGAGCCAGCCAAAGAACTGGAGGAGATACCACTTAATGAGGCTCGGCCCGACCGAACCATAAAGGTCGGGTCATAGATAGAAGGAAAGCTTCGGTAAGAATTAATTGAATTCCTTCAAAGGAATGCCGACATCTTCGCTTGGTCTGCATCAGATATGCCCTTAATCAGCCCAGACGTCCTGGTCCATCACCTCAGCGTAGATGAGACGTTTCAGCCAATCAAGCAGAAGAAAAGGAGCTTCGCCCCGAGCGCCAAAAAACCATTGAAGAAGAAGCAGATAAACTCATCAAAGCCAAATTTATCCGGAAGGTTAATTACCATGACTGGCTGGTGAATGTGGTCATGGTGAAAAAGTTGAATGGCAAATGAGGATCTGCATCGACTTCACTGACCTCAACAAGGCCTGCCCAAAAGATAGCTTCCCTCTTCGTGGATCGACCAGCTCGTGGATTCAACTTCAGGCCATCAAATGCTAACTTTTATGGATGCTATTTGGGCTACAACCAGATTCGAATGGCACCCAAGACGAGGAGAAAACCACCTTCATCACCGACCGAGATATCTATTGCTACCGAGTTATGCCCTTTGGTTTGAAAAATGCAGGTGCCACCTACCAAAGGCTGGTCAACAAAGTCTTCAAGGAGCAAATCGATCGAAATATGAGGTGTATGTTGATGATATGCTGGTAAAGAGCAAAGAGGCATCCCAGCACATCAAGGATCTCGCAGAGAGCTTCGCCACACTCCGAAAGTATCAGATGAAGCTTAACCCCACCAAATGTGCCTTCGGGGTCAACTCCGGGAAATTTCTTGGCTTCATGGTTTCTCAGCAAGGCATCGAGGCAAACCCTCAGAAGATTCAAGTCCTGCAACAAATGGCCCCACCTGGGTCAGTCAAGGACATGCAATGCCTCACTAGGAGAGTAGCAGCCCTCAGCCGCTTCATTGCTTGATCGGCCGAGAAATGCCTTTCCTTCTTCAAAGTGCTTCGGTCGGCCAAAAACTTCCAATGGACTCTTGATTGCCAGAAGTCCTTCGAAGACCTCAAAAAATATGTCGGCTCACCACCTCTCCTAGCAGCCCGAAGCCAGGGGAAATGCTGAACTTATACTTGGCAATCTCTGAAAACGCTGTTGGCTCAGTGCTAGTCATAGAGGAAAACAAAGTCCAAAGACCTGTTTATTATGTCAGCAAACTACTCAAGGATGCTGAAACGAGGTATACTCGAGTCGAGAAGATGGTCCTAGCCCTGGTGACATCGGTCTGAAAGTTGCAACCATATTTCCAAGCGCACACTATCACTGTCCTCACCAACCAACCCCTCAGGGCAATTATCCATCATCCAGAAGCATGGAGAATGACCAAATGGGCTGTTGAGCTGAACGAGCACGAGATCCAATATCAGCCTCGTCCAGCCATTAAAGCATAGGTCCTAGCGGATTTCCTCCTCAAATGCACCATACCCGAAGATGGCTCTGCTCCGGATGCCCTCGGACAACCAAAGCCTAGTGCCCCATGGTTACTTCACGCCGATGGATCCTCCAGCACGGGGTTCCGGTGCCGGCCTGGTCCTCAACAGCCCAGAGGGTGCAACTTTTGAATACGACATCCACTTTTCCTTTCCAGCTTCAAACAATGAAGCAGAGTATGAAGCCCTACTTACCGACTCCAGATCGCCCATGAGCTTAAGGTCAATAAGCTGATCGCTTACACCAACTCTCAGTTGGTGGTTGGCCAGGTGCAGGGAGAATTCAAGGCTCGAGAGCCAAGTATGATCTGTATCTCAAAAGGTGTGCGATTTATCCTCTATTTTGATGAATTTAAAATTGTCCAGATCCCAAGGACTGAAAACATGTGCATCGACCTTCTGTCCTGCCTGGCAACTATGGAGTCAATGGATCTCGAGCGAAAATTCCACTTGGAGGTCCTCGAGAAGCTCAACATCGCCGATGCTGACCAGATGATGTAGGTGGATACCGAACCATCCTAGATGGACCCCCGGCACAAGTACCTTAAAGAAGGGTTGCTGCCTACTGATAGAAAGGAAGCAAGGGAGCTAAAAATGCAGTCATCTAATTATGTCTTGATTGATGACCGGCTGTACAAGCGGTCCGTCTCAATGCCGCTGCTCAAGTGCCTTCGACCAACAGAGGCCGGTTATGCTCTTCGGGAGGTTCATGAAGGCATCTGTGGTAATCATCTTGGTAGTCAGGCCCTGTACCACAAAGTGTTGCGCCAAGGATATTATTGGCCAATGATGCAGAAGGATGCCGACGACCTCGTCCAAACTTGTGATTCATGCCAAAAGCACTCAAATGTCCAGAGGCTCCCCTCGGCACACCTAACTTCCATATCATCCCCCTGGCCCTTCGCCAAATGGGAAATGGATATTCTTGGCCCTTTCCCCTCGCAACGGAGCAAAGGAAGTTCTTATTTGTTGCAATTGATTATTTTACTAAGTGGGTGGAAGCCAAAGCAGTTGCCCAAATAATCGAAGCTCAAGCTAAAGACTTCATATGGAGATCCATCATCTGCTGCTTCAGCCTTCCCCACACTATCATCATCGACAATGGGAAATAGTTCGACAACCCTAAGTTTCGAGAGTTCTGCGAGGATCATGGCATTCTCCATCGCCTGACATCGGTCGAACATCCTCAAGCTAATGGAGAAGCCGAGGTAACCAACCGAACTCTCCTGCAGGGAATCAAAGCTCGGCTCAATCGGGCGCGAGGCAAATGGACCGAGGAACTCCACCATGTGTTGTGGGTGTACCGGACTACCGAGAGGGTACCCACAGGGTAAACCCCATTTAAGATGGCCTTCACATAGAGGCTGTCATTCCAGTGGAGGTTGGACTCCCCTTTCCTCGCGTAGAAGGTTGTTCGGAGGAATCCAATGATAAACAGCTTCGAACCAATCTCAACCTAGTAGAAGAAGTCAGGGAGAAAGCCATAATCCGAATGGCCGCCTACCACCAAAGAGTTGCCCACTATCACTCCACCAGAGTCCGAGGGAAATTTTTCCTCCCCAGCGATCTGGTGCTTCGAAAAGCATCTGTCTCGAAGCCATTGGAGCAAGAAAAATTATCCCTGAATTGGGAAGGCCCCTACCAAGTGGCAAAAGTAATCAGACCCGACACCTACAAGCTCCAAGAGTTAGCTGGAAAATCTATTCCTCGGACATGGAACTCAGATAATCTCCATGCATATCATCAGTGAAAGTACGCTCTTACTAAACTCATTTTGTTCATTGAATTAAATTTAATTCTCAAAGACTCGTAAAATTTTTATAACTCTCCTTGAAAGCTGCAATGAGAAGCAAGTTTATAAATCCTCGGCCGAGCCGAGCGATCTTCGTACCTTGGCAGCGCCAAGTAAAATATAATCTTAAAGCCTCGGCCAAGCTGAGTGATGGTCTTCGTACCTTGGCAGTGCCAAGTAAAATATAATCTTGAAGCCTCGGCCAAGCCGAGTGACGATCTCTGTACCTTGGCAGCGTCAAGTAAAATATAATCTTTTAAATCCTCGGCCGGGCCGAGCGATCTCCGTACCTTGGCCGCGCCAAGCAAAATATATTTGACAAATCTCGGCCAGACCGAGAGAGCTTCGTACCTTGGCAGCGCCAAGTAAAATATAATCTTGAGCCTCGGCCAAGCCGAGTGACGGTCTCTGTACCTTGGCAGCGCCAAGTAAAATATAATCTTTTAAATCCTCGGTCGGGTCGAGCGATCTCCGTACCTTGGCCGCGCCAAGTAAAATATATTTGACAAACCTCGGTTGGGCAGAGAGCTTCGTACCTTGGCAGCGCCAAGTAAAATATAATCTTGAAGCCTCGGCCAAGCCGAGTAACGATCTCTGTACCTTGGCAGCGCCAAGTAAAATATAATCTTGAAGCCTCGGCCAAGCCGAATGACCGTCTCCATACCTTGGCAGCACTAAGTAAAATATAATTCTGAAGCCTCGACCAAACCGAGTGATATATTTCTGAATTATCTCTAAAGCCTCGGTATGCAAGACTGATTCGCATGCAAGTAAATTTTTTTTCTTTTTTTTAAATGATTAATAATTGCAGTTGATTATTCTTCGAAAGTAATAGCCTAAGAGGGATTCAGAAAAATTCACAGTAAATCCGCACGCGAAACAGTTCTTAAAAAAAAAGGAAGAAGGACCGCCGAGGCTAAGAAGCCTCGGTATGGCTTGCTCTCCTACAATAAAGTTACTAGTAGATTAGAAGGGTGTACCTGGCAAGAGGGAGAAGATCAAAGTGTTGAAGGGGTTACTCTGCCTGGTGGATGTGCCCTAGATGACCAAGCCTTAAGCCCACGGATCTGTGGCCAAGTATCCGCTGACCTGGATGATGATCACCTTGAATCCTAGATTCGTGGCTACTGAGGGATCTGCAAGATCACCATACAAGGGTTAAAGAATAATAGAAAAATTTAGAATAGAGGCAAAGAGATAAGGAAGGAGTAGAGAAAAGGGAAGTCCAGCCAAGGGCTCTTGAGCGTCCACTATTGGAAGACAAAGGTGGCGGCCAGGGTTTCTCTTGGAGACTTGGGATGTTGGCACGCACAGGAGGAGGGAAACAAGAGCACCAGAGAACCAATTAACAAAAATCACAATAACTCAAAACTTGGATTGATTGATTAATAATAAAGATACATCATTCATACAAGAGGGTCTCTTTTATAGAGCAAAAGACTTGGGGCCCAAGAAAATACAGATATGGAAAGAGAGAAAAGAAAAAAAAGGTGCCCTAATCAAATTTGGCATGAAATCTGCAGCGTCCAGATGAGGAAGGTGATCTTCTAGATGCAATCAGGCAGCTGGATTCGGCATGAAATCTGTGGCGTCCAGATAAGGCAGGTGATCTTCTAGATATGATTGAGATGCAATTAGTGACAGCTTAATTTGGCATGAAATCTGCAGCGTCCAGATGAGAAAGGTGATCTTCTAGATGCAATCAGCGGCAGCTGGATTCGGCATGAAATCTGTGGCGTCCAGATGAGGAAAATGATCATCCAGATCGGGAAGGTTGCTTGCTCTGCTAGGTGGCATGTGGGCTGCTTGAAGTAGGTGTGGCACCAACTTGAATTTAGTAGCTGCTCTGTCTGACTGTGATGGCCTTGTCTTCTGCTCCAATACTGATGTCTCCTCTTGTAAGCTGATGAACTTACTACAGGACTCATATTAAAATAAACTGAACTGGATAGGACTCAATTTAGAATAAAATGAACTGGATGGAACTCAAAATAAACTAAACTTTATTTCCAACTTAAGACTTGAATCATAACTAATCAGATATCCACAGAGGGTTAAGAATCTCTGCTTGATCCTGGTGCCCACACCAATTCTCCCAGGGTGGGAAGAACTCGACCCCATCGAATATGGGTCATTCTGGCTCTGGTATCTCTCTAGTAGGTCTAGGTCGAGGTGTTGCAAATCTTCTCGAGTAATCCTTGAATCGTCAGATTCGGGGCGACCCTGCCATCGGACCAGGTAGCGTTGATAACCATGGTTTCGGGTCGTAATGACTTGATCGTCTAGGATACGCTCGATCCGCTCTCCTCGCTCAGGTAAAATTGGTGGTGGACACTCTTGGGTAGGTTCTCTCATGAAAGGAGGGTTAGGTCCAAAATACTCATTAGGAATCACTGCCGGTTCCCTATATTCTACTAGGTCTGCAATATTGAAGGTAGAGCTAATGCCCAATCCGAAGACAGATCTAGCACATAGGCATTGGGTCCTACCTTCTCTATTATTTTAAAGGGACCAGCTCCGCGAGCGTGAAGTTTCTTAATGGTACCTGGTGGGAACCGTTCAGGCCTAAGCCTAACCATGACATAATCTCCTACACCGAACTCTTTGGCTCTTCTTCAGGAGTTAGCCAGTCTTTTATAAGTTTCATTACTTAATTTATTTTTGGCTAATGTCCTTATGTAAGTCTTTGATATGCTGTGCAAATGCTTGTGCGGACTCTGAGACTCATGTGTGGAGGAGTAAAGGAATTAGATCAAGTGGACGATTAGGCTTGTACCCATGGACTATCTCAAATGGACTCTTGCCCATGGACCTGTTCACTGAGCTATTGTAGGCGAACTCTGCACGAGGCAGTAATAAATCTATGTCCCTAGGTGTTTGCCTACAAGGCACCTAAGAAGGTTTCATAAACTACGGTTCACCACTTCAGTTTGCCCATCCGTTTGGAGGTGAAAGGCTGTGAAAAATTAAGTTTGGTCCCTAACAGATGCCATAGCATTTTCCAAAAGTAGCTGGTGAACCTAACATCCC
Source organism: Calamus simplicifolius (assembly GCA_900491605.1). NCBI lineage: Eukaryota > Viridiplantae > Streptophyta > Magnoliopsida > Arecales > Arecaceae > Calamus > Calamus simplicifolius. The sequence goes on along the minus strand of UESW01002485.1, from coordinate 5,449 downwards.
TATCAGAAACAATGGTCTTAGGTAGGCCATGGAGCTTGACCATGTTGTCTAAGAAAAGTTGGGCTACCCTAGACGCGTCAAAGGTTTGCGAACAAGGGATGAAATGAGCCATCTTAGAGAAGCTATCGACCACTACAAAGATGGAGTCATGCTTCTTCTGGGTTTTAGGTAATCCTAGAATGAAGTCCATACTGAGGTCTTGCCAAGGAACGATCAGGCACTGGCAAAGGAGTATATAGACCGGTGTTCTGCTTCTGCTATTTTGCAACGGCACAAGTTCGACATCGGGCTTTATCAGGGCAACGAGCCTTTTTAATCCTGGCCAGTAAAATTGGTCCTCTATCGCTAGAATAGTCTTATCTCTTCCAAAATGACCAGCTAATCCCCCAGCATGCATTTCCCAGACTAGGAATTCTCTAAGTGACGTCCTAGGGATACAAAGTCTATTGCCCCTAAAAAGGTAACCATCCTGGATGGTATAATCTCCACTGGTACTGGATGGCCCTAGCTGAAGGATCTTATAAATTTCACCAAAGTCATGACAGGTCTCATACTCATCTTTTATCGGTCAAATCCTATAACTTCGTGCTAACAGTACTCAACAACAAAGACTTACGGCTTAGGGCATCTGCTACCTTATTTTCTATACGGCACGGTGTTTCAGGATAAAAGTGTATGCCTGAATGTATTCAACCCATTTGTGCCTAGAATTTAGCTTCTTTTGGGAGTTCAGAAATCGGAGTGCCTCATGATCAGAAAATAAGACAAACTCCTACGGTAGTAAGTAATGTCTCCAATACTTAAGGGCTTGTACTACCGCATAGAATTCCTTATCATAGGTGGAATATCTAAGTTTAGCTTCATTTAGTTTTTCACTAAAGAAAGCTATGGGATGATTTTCTTGGCTTAACACTCCACCTATGCCTACTCCCGACGCGTCGCACGCAACCTCAAACACCTTAGAAAAGTCTGGAAGTCTAAGTATGGGTGCATGAGTCATCCTATCCTTAAGCTCTAGGAAGGCCTTATTAGCTGACTTAGTCCACTCAAAATTACCCTTCCTAATACAATCAGTGATGGGTGCGACGATGGTGCTAAATCCCTAATGAATCTCCTGTAAAAGGTTGCTAGGCCATGGAAGCTGCGGACATCGTGGACGTTCATGGGTACCGGCCACTCTACGACCGACCTAACCTTTTCAGGATCCGCTGAAACACCTTCTGGGGTTACCACAAAACCTAGAAAGATAACCCTATGCGTCATGAAATCATACTTCTTAAGGTTTGCATATAGGCTATTCTCTCTAAGGGTCTGACAGATTAATCTGAGATGGTTAAGATGGTCCTCTTTGGTCTTGCTATAAATTAATATATCATCAAAATAGACCACTAAGAATTTTTCGTGTACTCTTTCAGGACCTGGGTCATGATTCTCATGAATGTGCTAGGTGCATTTGACAGCCCAAAAGGCATCACGACCCACTCAAACAGACCATCTCTAGTCTTAAATGCAGTCTTCCACTCATCCCCTGGTCTAATTCTAACCTGATGGTAGCCACTCTTAAGGTCTATTTTGGAAAAGATAGTGGCACCCGCCATCATGTCCAACATGTCATCTAGTCTGGGGATAGGGAACCTATACTTGATAGTGATTTTGTTGATGGCCCTACTGTCCATGCACATTCTCCAGGTACCATCCTTCTTAGGGGTTAATAGTGCAGGAACTGCACAAGGACTTAAGCTCTCCCTAATGAAACCTTTCCTAAGTAATTCTCCCACTTGTTTTTGTAGTTCTTGATGCTCAGTGGGGTTCATCCTATAATGGGGAAGGTTTGGGAGGGTGGATCCTGGGATCAGGTCAATGGCATGTTGGATGTTTCTCAGGGGTGGTAACTGATCAGGCAATTCTTCAGGGAAGACATCCTTAAACTCCTCTAGGATCTCAATTACTTCTGGGGGTTGTTCCTTTTGGACTGATTCATAGATCTCTTTAGTGGTCAAAATCCAAACAGGATTACCCTCAGTGATGTCCTTTTCTAATTCCTTAGCTTTAATCAGATTAACTCTTGGCTTGCTATCCTTAAGGTTGCTAGATCCTTTCTTGATTGGGTCCCTAGGTGGAGTTGGATGTATCACATACTTGTTCCCATTGTGTTTAAAAGAGCAGATGTTGGATCGACCAAACAAGGTGGCATCGTGATCGTAAAGCCAAGGTCGACCTAATATAATACTACTAACACCCATAGGAATTACATCGCACCAGACCTTTTCCTCATAATTTTGCAATTTGATTAGTATTTGGCATCTGGACTTGATTGGGATAGAGGTGGAATCTACCCACGAGACCTTATAGGGACTAGGATGGGGAACTGTGGTCAATCCTAATGACTTAACTGTATTGGTAGAGACGGCATTGACACAACTCCCGCTATCCACTATGATCTTGAGCACCTTATCCCCTATCTTAACAAAAGTCTGTAGGATGTTAGTCCTACGCCAATCTTCCTGTCCTTAGTTTGAGTCTGGGTCAAGATACATCTAACCACTCCTAGTAGGTCTTCAGACTCAAATGTTTCCTCCTCTCCATCGTACTCATCTATCAGATGGGTATCAGCCTCATAGACCTCTCCCTCAGGCTCAACTAGGGACTCGGATTCAGTCTCAGGTAACTCATCTATATGAAGGGATCTGACTGGGCACTGGCTGATCATATGTCCCGGTTTGTTGCATCTAAAGCATTTGATCTGGGGGTTGGAATTTCTTTGGACCTCTACAGATTTGCCCTTATCCTCTCTCTGGGGTATAGGGGTACTATTCTGGGGTCGACTCAACTCAGTTCGGCTTGTACTGGGTCGGCTAGTGTTGGGTCGACTCGGGAAAGTCTGGCGGGGGTCTGAGTACTGGGTAGGTCTGGGACGACTAGGATAGGCCTGGCTAGATCCTGGATATGGGCTAGGGCTCTTGGTAGCCTCTGATCTACGATAGGGTGGCCCTCTCTGAAAACGTTCATAATCCCTAGCAACTTGGTAAGCTTCTTCTAAATCGTGTACCCTTCTTAGGTAGAGTTCTCTTTGAATATCTGCTCTCAGGCCATACCTAAACTTGGATAGGGTGACTTCCTCAGACTGAACGATATTACACCTCATGGTATACTCTTGGAATGTAGCAATGTATTCATTCACAGTTTTACTACCCTGAATTAATCCCTGCCACTGGTCCAATAGGCTCTGTTCATACGATGTGGGGACATAATTGGACCTAAGTCTAGCCTTCATGGTGCCAGGTGACTATGGGGTCTCTTCCCTCTAATAATTGCCTTCGCTCTAAAGTGGCCCAGTATAACCTAGCCTGTCGTACTAACTTGAGCTTGGCAAACTTAAACTTACGCTCTTCAGACATGTCGTACCAGTCAAAGTACTGGTCCATCCCTTCCTCCCAATCTAGGTAGTCCTTAGGGTCCATAGAGCCATCGAAAGTAGGTGCTTCAAGTCTGACACTTCTAAGGGCTCTTTCTTCTTGGTCTACTGCCTCATGATTGGGTCTCCTAGGGAGGACATCTAGGACTGGATCAGGTCGAAGTGGTCTCCTAGGGTTTGGCCTTATGTAGAGGTCAGGCTGTTGGGCTCTCCTAGGATGAGGTGGGGTCTCATGATCAGACTCAGTGTGGGGCTCACGGGCTTCTTCTAGGATGCCCAACCTAGTTTCGACTTGATCGAACCTGGACCCTAATCTAGCCTCAGATTGCTTGATGTCTTGGTTCATTCGGGCTAGTTGTTCAGTGATGATCCTTAAGTGATCATCAATGCTTTGATTAGCCATGGGTTCAGCCTGTAATGGAGGTGGTGACGGGCGAAAAGATGCTCCTGATCTAGTGCACATGCAAGCACAATCAAGCATACAAGACTCAGACTGACTCGGACTACGGTATGCTAGACCTAGTCATCCAGAGTAAAGGATTTGGCTTAATGCAAGCCAATCTAACAGTAACTCTTCAATTGGCCAGTTGGGACAGGTGGAAGGGGGGAGGCTCGTCCCGCAAATTGCAGGTGCCTAATTAGAATAACCCCAACACTCCGCTTAAGTCGTTTGACATTTGACCTCCCTTCTAGACACCAATTTCAGAGCACACGCCAGATTGATTTGTACTAGTCTCCTCCAGTACACTAAACCGACTGTTGGTGTCCCTAGCCCTCTAGGGCAAATGTCAATTAAGTTGCTACTCAGTTTTAGATTAGAGGCTTGGGATCGGAATGCACGGGTGGTTGTTTTGGGCCAAGGAAGGGGTCTCAATCCCTCCCTTATCTGACATCAATGAAAGCCCTTAAGAGTAATTTAATGCAGATGAATGACATGTAAAACACAAACCCTAATCCAGAAATCTATAAATAGCAATAAATCTCAGAATTTTTTTTCACAGATCGAATTAAATTCTCAAAAAATAACAAAAATACTTTAAATTATAAAAATCTAGAGAAATAAATTTTGTAATTTTTGATGTATGCAGGCAGAAACAATTCAATTAACAGATGATATACTGATAATAACGTGAATTAAAATTAAGCCCTAACTATGCTCTGATACCAAACTGATGCAGGACCGATTCGCATGCAAGTAATTTTTTTTTTTAATGATTAATAATTGCAGTTGATTATTCTCCCAAAGTAATAGCCTAAGAGGGATTCAGAAAAATTCACAGTAAATCCGCACGCGAAACAGTTCCTAAAAAAAAAAGAAGGACCGCCGAGGCTAAGAAGCCCCGGTAGGGCTTGCTCTCCTACAATAAAGTTACTAGTAGATTAGAGGGGTACCTGGCAAGAGGGGAAAGATCAAAGTGTTGAAGGGGTTGCTCTGCCTGGCGGATGCGCCCTAGATGACCAAGCCTTGAGCCCACGGATCTGCGGCCAAGTATCCGCTGACCTGGATGACGATCACCTTGAATCCTGGATTCGTGGCTACTGAGGGATCTGCAAGATCACCATACAAGGGTTAAAGAATAATAGAGAAAATTTAGAATAGAGGCAAAGAGACAAGGAAGGAGTAGAGAAAAGGGGAGGCCGGCCAAGGGCTCTTGGGCATCCACTATTGGAAGACAAAGGTGGCGGCCAGGGTTTCTCCTGGAGACTTGGGATGTTGGCACGCAGGAGGAGGGAAACAAGAGCACCAGAGAACCAATTAACAAAAATCACAATAACTCAAAACTTGGATTGATTGATTAATAATAAAAGATACATCATTCATACAAGAGGGTCTCTTTTATAGAGCAAGAGACTTGGGGCCCAAGAAAATACATATGGAAAGAGAGAAAAGAAAAAAAAAGGCGCCCTAATCAAATTTGGCATGAAATCTGCAGCGTCCAGATGAGGAAGGTGATCTTCTAGATGCAATCAGCGGCAGCTGGATTCGGCATGAAATCTGTGGCGTCCAGATGAGGCAGGTGATCTTCTAGATAT
>UESW01002484.1:199697-211212 GCA_900491605.1 Calamus simplicifolius | reverse complement strand
TGCAGTTTGTTATCATGGGCCGGTTCCCTCCCCACGTGGAGGGAGCACCCAACAATATCTCCCCCTCCCGACTACGTGGGGAAATCCACCAAAACTGCTTTCTTTCTACAAGCTTCAACCTTCTTGATAGGTAATGACTTTGTCATTATATCTGACCCATTATCATCTGTTTGGATCTTCTCCAAACAACTGCTACTCTTCCAGGACCTGTCTGATCCAGTGATAACGCATATCAATGTGCTTCGACTTGGAGTGAAAAGTTGGATTCTTGCTCAGGTGAATAGTGCTCTGATTGTCACAATAGACCACATAAGTATCATGTCTAACACCCAGCTCCTGAAGAAATCTCTTCAGCCACAATATCTCCTTGCATCCTTCTGTCACTGCTATGTACTCGGCCTCTGTGAACGATAATGCAACACACTTCTGTAACTTGGACTGCCATGAAATTGCACCTCCTGCAAATGTAACCAAGTAACCGGATGTGGACTTCCTGGAGTCAACATCTCCTGCCATATCTGCATCTGTATATGTCTGTAACACAGGTTCTCCCTGTCCATAACAAAGACTCAAGCTAGTTGTACCTCTCAAGTACCTCATGATCCATTGACTGCTGCCCAATGCTCCTTTCCTGGATTCGCTAGGAACCTGCTCACTAAGCCAACTGCATATGCTAAGTCTGGTCGGGTACAGACCATAGCATACATAAGACTACCCACGGCTGAGGCATAAGGGACTCTATTCATCTCCTGCTTCTCTTCCTCTGAGGCTGGGCTCTGCTCTGAACTCAGCTTGAAGTGTCCAGCTAGTGGACATGCCACTGACTTGGCATTGCTCATGCTGAATCTCTGAAGCACCTTCTCTATGTATTTCTTCTGGGACAACCATAACCTGCATGCTTGTCTATCCCTGAATACATGCATCCCCAATATTTGTTTCACTGGCCCCATATCCTTCATATCAAAAGCTTTCCCTAACTCCTTCTTCAGTGTGACAATCTTGCTGGTGTCCTGCCCAACAATCAACATATCATCCACATATAAGAGAAGGATGATAAAATCACCTCCAGGGAACCTTCTAATGAAGACACAATGATCTGTGGTTGTTCTTTTATAACCAACCTGTACCATGAAAGCCTCAAACTTTCTGTACCACTGCCGGGGCGCCTGCTTGAGACCATACAGACTCTTTCTGAGTCTGCACACCATGTGCTCCTTGCCTTTCACCTTGAAACCTTCAGGCTGCTCCATATAGACCTCTTCCTCTAAGTCACCGTGCAAGAATGCTGTCTTCACGTCCAACTGCTCTACCTCCATGTTCATACTAGCTGCCAATCCTAACACCGTCCTGATTGAGGTCATCTTCACTACTGGAGAAAATATCTCATCGAAATCAACTCCCTTCTTTTGTGCAAAGCCCTTCACAACTAGTCGTGCTTTATATCTAGGCTGTGAGCTTTTCTCTTCTGCCTTTACCTTGTAGACCCACTTGTTTCTGAGTACCTTTCTCCCCTTGGGCCTAGCTACCAAGTCATATGTATGATTATGCAGAAGAGAGTCCATCTCCTCCTGCATAGCTCTCTGCCACTGCTCCCGCTGCTCACTGACATGGGCCGCCTCATATGACTCTGGCTCATCTGCATCTGTCAACATGATATATTCATGCACTGAATACCGACTAGATGGTTGCCTTGCTCTCGTGGATCTCCTCACCTCTGTCGGTAGCTCCTCCTCAGGGATCTGAATCTCCTGATCTGTATCCTCAATAGGTGTAGGCTGCTGCTCATCTGCACCCTATACTGGCTGTTTCTCTGGCTCATCTGCATGAACTGCTGGAGGACTGACAGGCTCTATATCTACTGGGCCATACATATCTGACTCAGACTGATGCTCTGCCCTCTTGATGTCTTCTATGGTTTGATCCTCATAGAATATGACATCTCTGCTCCTGACTACCTTCCTATCAACTGGGTCCCACAGCTTATAGCCAAACTGCTCATCACCAAACCCCAGAAAGATACATTGTCTTGTCTTGTCATCTAACTTTGTCCTCTCATCCTTAGGCACATGCACAAATGCCCTGCAGCCAAAAATCCTTAGATAATCATATCTGACATTCTTGCCTGTCCACACCTTCTCTGGCACCTCTCCATCTAGAGCTGATGAGGGAGATCTATTTATCAAATAACATGCTGTCTGGACTGCCTCCCCCCAAAAGCTCTTGGGCAACTTGGACTGGGAGAGCATGCACCTGACTCTCTCCACTATTGTCCTGTTCATTCTCTCAGCTACTCCATTCTCCTGTGGAGTCTTTGGCACTGTTTGCTCATGTCTGATGCCTTGTGCTCTGCAGTACTGGTGAAAGACTCCTATGTACTCTCCCCCATTGTCTGTACGAATGCATCTCAACTTCTTTCCTGTCTGCCTCTCCACAAGCCTGTGAAAAAACTCAAAAACTGCTGCCACCTGGTCCTTGGACTTTAAAACAAAAACCCACACCTTTCTGGAAGCATCATCTATAAATGTGACGAAATATGAGGCTCCTCCTAAGGTCTTCTCCCTCATGGGTCCACACACATCTGAGTACACTTGCTCCAAAAGGCCAGTCTTCTTCTTGGAGCTACTCTGAAATGTCACCCTGTGCTGCTTACCCACCACACAGTGGGTACAATCACTGAGAACTCTGTCCTGTATCTCTGGTAAGACCCCTGCCCTGACGAGAGTTTGCAATCCCTTTCCGCCAATATGGCCTAATCTCTTGTGCCACAAATCTGCAGTATCATGCTCTGCTGCGCATACCTCTCCCCTAACCAAACTGGACTGCAACTTGTATAATGTGCATGATCTCTGTCCTTTGGTAATCACCATAGCACCTTTGATTAACTTCCATTGATCTCCCCCAAACTGGCTAACATATCCCTCTTCATCTAGCTTGCCTGCTGAGATGAGATTCATCCTGAGATCTGGAACATGTCTGACCTCTTTGAGTATCAATCTGCTGCCTTCACGGGTCTGGACCACTACTTCTCCTATCCCACATATTTTGGAAACACCATTGTTTCCCATTCGGATCACACCAAGATCACCTATCCTGTAGGATGTGAAGAACTCTCTCCTGGGTGTGGCATGATAAGAAGCTCCAGTATCCACCACCCAATCAACCTGATTTGATGTGGTGGCTAAGCACTGATCAACACATTCTGTAAATAGAATGATGTCTTCTCCTGAGGCAACTGCTGCTACCTCTCTATCTTTCTTATCTTCTGCTTACCGCCTTCATTGTTCTTCTTCTTTAGCAGTCTACATTCACTTTTGTAGTGTCCTTTCTTATGACAATGGTAGCATTCGATTTCCTTCCTTGGTCTGGATTTGCTTCTGCCTCTGTTGTTTTCTTTTCTAGTAAACTGTCTCCCTCTGCCCTCTGTGACAAGTACATCTGTCTGTGTTTGAGACTCTCCAGTTCCCTTCCTTCTTTCCTCTCATTGAGCAAGCTGCTAGTAGCCTGACTCATGGTGATAACTCCATCAGGGGCGGAGTTACTCAATGACACCACCAGTGTCTCCCAACTATCAGGTAGAGAACTCAACAACAGGAGTGCCTGAAGTTCATCTTCCATAAGCATCTTCATTGTGGCCAGCTGGTTCACAATGCTCTTCATCTCATTTAGGTGCTCTGCAATTGATTTTCCCGGCTTGTACTTCAGATTTACAAGCTTTCTGATTAAGTATGCTTTATTTCCGGCAGTTTTCCTCTCATACAACCCTTCTAACTTCTTCCATAGTTCATAGGCTGAGGTTTCATTTAAATATGATGGAATACTGTGTCATCCACCCATTGCCTGATGACACTGATTGCTTTTCTATCCATAGTAGCCCAATCTTCATCATCATATTTTTCTGGCTTCTCTCCCATCTTCTCAATCGGCTTGGCTAAATCTTTGCAATACAAGAGATCCATCATCTTTGGTTTCCAAATCAACCAATTACTGCCATTGAGACTAATCATCCTGCTAGTATTAGTGGTAGAATCTATCTGTGGCACGCTCAAATAATTTGTTCTGGGCTTGCAACCTGGCTCTGATACCACAATTGTTGGGAATACACCCTCAATCACCCTCGGAACAAATATGCGTGCACAATCACAGAAAAATATACCGATCTACCACAATCACAGAATATGCGGAATAAAAATAAACACCACACAAAAACCAAATTTACGTGGAAAACCCCTCCAATGTGAAAGGGAAAAACCACGGGGCAAATTCCGAGAGCACTTCACTAATCTTAATAAAAGATTACAACTTTTCTCCTAATTTTTTTTGCCCAAAAATCAGGAAACACTTCGAACTTAAAATAATAGTTGATGTGGGTACAAGAAGGATCTCACCAACGTGTGGATGCTCTTCCGTGCCCCCAAATCTGCTCTCAGACTCGTCCGTATCGACCTCCTGAGGTTGCACAGGATTTTTCCCAAGCCTGGGCTTCTCTGGATCTCTCTCAGGCCGCACACCGCTCTCTCCCCCCAATCTGGGATTTTTCTTCTCTCGTATCTGCCACATACGGATCTCTTCCCCTACTTTATTTCCGGGTTTGTTTTCCCTTTTTTTGAAAACAGCTCCGTAACAAACTGTGATGCAGTTTGTTATCATGGGCTCCGTAATAAACTGTGATGCAGTTTATTATCATGAGCCGGTTCCCTCCCCACGTGGAGGGAGCACCCAACAAATACCTCACCAGGAAGAAGATTGTTTTTTTAGAGCAAGCCACATGATTACTTTCACCTTCTCTGGCGTATCAAGTTAGTACGTAAAATTTTATAATACGGGCACAAGAGACTGCCGTTGATAAGAAAAGATACCAAGATATATACCAGTGATCCTTGCCAGTTGAATTAAAGCGAACATGTTCAGAGCTCATCATCATATCCGTTTCATAGTTTTTCTTTTTAGATAGGGTTCTAGCTACCTTAATTATCCAATGGTTTCTTCTCTAACTCCATGGAGAAGCAATCGAATTGTTTTTTTCAACAGGTTTCTGGTAGAGTTCGATGAACATACAGAAAGAATTACCAATAAAAGTCCTCCCAAACTTTGATGTCTTACCACTTCCTAATATCACGCCACATTGGTGATAGGTTATACTAACTGAATGTCTTGATCTCACATCCATTCTCTTTTTTGAGTATAAGCAGGTTTAATTGGATTTTTCCACCTATATCCAATTTTTAATGCTTTCCCGGCCCATTTAGCTAGTAGAAATTTGTTCGTGTGCGTGTTTTGCAAGAAATCTTTAATTCCAATCCTCATCCCTTCTTTTTCCTACACACATGTTCAGTTGATAAGGTAATGGAATCCACTAAACTTTTCACTTCCTTTTCATGAAATAAGCCTTCGCAATTTATCTATTCTTTTAATCATCCACTACAAGAAAATATTGAAATAGCGACACAAATTTAGCGACACATCATTGCGTCGCTAAATTATGACCATTTTGCGACGCCTCTGTGACAACAAACATTGCGACGCATTAGCGACTCAATAAATCAGAAAATCAAAAAAAATTAATTTTTTTATTTAGCGATACAAATAATGCATCGCAATATTTTTAAATTAATTTTTTATAAAATATAAATATGGGAAAAAAATATTGCGACGCAACTTAGTGCGTCGCAATGTTTTAAAAAAATTAAATATGTTAAATAGCGATGCATTAGCAAAGCAATAAACCAGAAAATTAGAAAAAATATTTTTAATTTAGCGACGCACCAATTGCGTCGCAATTATTTAAAATAAAATTAATTTTATAAAGTATAAATATAAGAAAAAATAATTACGACGCAACTCAGTGCGTCGCAATGTTTTTAAAAAATTTAATTATATTAAATTACGATGCATTAACGACGCAAAAAACCAAAAAATTAGAAAAATTATTTTTAATTTAGTGATGCACTAACTACATCGTAATTATTTTAAATAAAATTAATTTTTATAAAATATAAATATGAGAAAAAAATATTGCGACGCAACTCAGTGCGTCGCAATATTTTTAAAAAAAAATATGTTAAATAGCAATGCATTAGCGACGTAATAAACCAGAAAATTAGAAAAATTATTTTTAATTTAGCGACGCACTAACTGCATCGCAATTATTTTAAAATAAAATTAATTTTTATAAAGTATAAATATAAGAAAAATAATTGCGATGCAACTCAGTGCGTCGCAATATTTTTAAAAAATTTAATTATATTAAATTGCGACGCATTAGCAACGTAATAAACCAGAAAATTAGAAAAATTATTTTTAATTTAGCGACGCACTAATTGCGTCGTAATTATTTTAAATAAAATAAATTTTTATAAAATATAATTATGAGAAAAAAATATTGCGATGCAACTCAGTGCGTCACAATATTTTTTAAAAAATTAATTATGTTAAATAGCGATGCATTAGCGACGCAATAAACCAGAAAATTAAGAAAATTATGTTTTAATTTAGCGACGCACTTGTTGCGTTGCAATTATTTTAAATAAATTAATTTTTATATAATATAATTATCATATTAAAAAATTACGACGCAACCCTTTGCGTCACATATTTTTTAAAAAAATTAATTATGTTAAATAGCGATCGGTCCGAGATCGGTCGTGGCCGATCGGTATCAGGGCTTGGATCGATCGCAACCGTCGGATCGTCGTCGATCGAACCAATCGCCGCGGTCCGAGATCGGTCATGGCCAATCGGGATCAGGGCTTGGATCGATCGCAACGTCGGATCGTCAGCGATCTCGGACTGATCGCAACGGTCCGGGATCGGTCGTGGCCGATCGGGATCATGGCTTGGATCGATGGCAACCATCGGATCGTCGCCGATCGGTCTGATCGCCACGGTCCAAGATCGGTCGTGGATGATCGGGATCACGGCTTGGATCGATCGCAACCGTCGGATCGTCGCCGATTGGACCGATAACCACGGTTCGAGATCGATCGTGACCGATCGGGATCACAGCTTGGATCGATCGCAAATGTCGGATCGTCGGTGATCGGACCGATCGCCACGGTCCGAGATCGATCGTGGCCGATCAGGATCAAGGCTTGGATCGATCGCAACCGTCGGATCGTCGCTGATCGGACCCGATCGCCACGGTCCGAGATCGGTCGTGGTCGATCGGGATCACGGCTTGGATTGATCGCAACCGTCGGATCGTCGGCGATCGGACTGATCGCCACGGTCCAAGATCGGTCGTGGCCGATCGGAATCAGGACTTGGATCGATCGCAACCGTCGGATCGTCGACGATCTCGGACCGATTGCAACGGTCTGGGATCGGTCGTGGCCGATCGAGATCATGGATTGGATCGATCACAACCGTCAGATCGTTGCCGATCGGATCGATCGCGACGGTCCAAGATCGTTCATCGTCGATCGAGATCGATCAGGGCTTAGATCGATCGCAACCGTCGGATCATCGGTGATCGGACCGATCGCCACGGTCCGAGATCGGTCGTGGCCGATCGGGATCAGGGCTTGGATCGATCGCAACCGTCGGATCGTCGCCGATCATCCCGATCGCCATGGTCCGAGATCGGTCATGGCCGATCGGGATCACGGCTTGGATCGATCGCAACCATCGGATCATTAGTGATCAGATCGATCGCCAAGGTCCGAGATCAGTCGTGGCCGATCGGGATCAAGGCTTGGATCGATCGCAACCATCGGATCGTCGGCGATCGGATCGATCGCCACGGTCCGAGATCGATCGTGGCGATCGGGATCACGGCTTGGATCGATCGCAACCGTCGGATCGTCGGCGATCGGACCGATCACCACGGTCCGAGATCGGTCGTGGCCGATCGGGATCAGGACTTGGATCGATCGCAATCGTCGGATCGTCAGTGATCTCGGACTGATTGCAACTGTCCGGGATCGGTCGTGGCCGATCAGGATCACGGCTTGGATCGATCGCAACCGTCAGATCGTCGCCGATCGGATCGATCGTGATGGTCCAAAATCGTTCATCGCCGACCGGGATCGATCAGGGCTTGGATCGATCGCACCGTCGGATCATTGACGATCGGATCGATCGCCACGGTCCGAGATCGGTCGTGGCCGATCGGGATCAGGGCTTGGATCGATCGCAACCGTCGGATCGTCGCCGATCGGACCGATCGCCATGGTCCGAGATCGCTCGTGGCCAATCGAGATCATGGCTTGGATCGATCGCAACTGTCAGATCGTCGCCGATCGGATCGATCGCCACGGTCCGAGATCGGTCGTGGCCGATCGGGATCATGGCTTGGATCGATCGCAACCATCGGATCATCGCCGACCGGGATCGATCGCAACCGTCGGATCGTCGCCGATCCGATCGATCGCAACGGTCCAAGATAGGTCGTCGCCGATCGGGATCGACCATGGCTTGGATCGATCGCAACCGTCGGATCGTCGCCGACCAGGATCGATCATGGCTTGGATCGATCGCAACCGTCGGATCATCGCCGACCGGGATCGATCATGGCTTCGATCGATCGCAACCGTCGGATCGTCGCCTTTTCGATCGATCGCCACGGTCCGAGAGAGGTCGTTGCCGACCGGGATCGATCATGGCTTGAATCGATCGCAATTATTTTCGTAAATATAATTTTTATCAGTAATAATAAATAAAAGAAATATAATATTGCAACGCATTAGTTGCGTCGCAATATTTTTTATATAGATATATGTAATGAAAAAGTATAAAAAAATTATTGTGACACAATTTGTGCATCGCAATCATTATCATAAATTATAAATATTCATTTATAAATATTAAAAAATATTACGATACCGTAGCGACGCATTTTCGAAGAAAAAAATAAATAAATATTGCGACGCAATGTATGCGTCGTAATTATTTTTAGTAAATATAATTTTTATCAGTAATAATAAAAAAGAAATATAATATTGCGACGCATTAGTTGCGTCGCAATATTTTTTATAAATATATGTAATGAAAAAGTATAAAAATTATTGCGACGCAATTTGTGCATCGCAATCATTATCATAAATTATATATATTATCATTTATAAATATTAAAAAATTATTGTGACACCGTAGCGATGCATTTTTGAAGAAAAAATAAACAAATATTGCAACGCAATGTATGCGTCGCAATTATTTTTAGTAAATATAATTTTTATCAGTAATAATAAATAAAAGAAATATAATTTGCGACGCATTAGTTGCGTCACAATGTTTTTTCTATAAATATATGTAATGAAAAAGTATAAAAAAATTATTGCGACGCAATTTGTGCGTCACAATTATTATCATAAATATAAATATTATCATTTATAAATATTAAAAAATTATTGTGACGCCGTAACGATGCATTTTCGAAGAAAATAATAAACAAATATTGTGACGCAATGTATGCATCACAATTATTTTTAGTAAATATAATTTTTATCAGTATTAATAAATAAAAGAAATATAATATTGTGAGCATTAGTTGCATCGCAATATTTTTCTATAAATATATGTAATGAAAAAGTTTAAAAAAAATATTGCGACGCAATTTGTGCATCTCAATTATTATCATAAATTATAATATTATCATTTATAAATATTAAAAAAATATTGCGACGCCGTAGCGATGGATTTTCAAAGAAAATAAAAAACAAATATTACGATGCAACTAATGCATCGCAATAGTTTTTAGTAAATATATTTTTATCAGTAATAATAAATAAAATAAATATAATATTGTGACGCATTCGTTGCGTCGCAATGTTTTTTCTATAAATAGATGTAATGAAAAAGTTTAAAAAAAATATTGCGACATAATTTGTGCCTCGCAATTATTATCATAAATTATAAATATTATCATTTATAAATATAAAAAATTATTGCGACACCATAGCGACGCATTTTTGAAGAAAATAATAAACAAATATTGCGACACAATGTATGCATCGTAATTATTTTTAGTAAATATAATTTTTATCAGTATTAATAAATAAAACAAATATAATTGCGACGCATTCATTGCGTCGCAATGTTTTTTCTATAAATATGTTGGCCCAGATGACAACCCAAGAGGGGGGGGTGAATTGGGTTCTTTTAAAAAATTAGCCTTTAAATTAGTTTGCTTAAGATGAATGAAGGCAATAGCAATGTAAATACAAAGTGCAGTGAATGAAACAGAGATAGAGAAAGAGTCAATGGAAGCACGGGTCATTTCTATACTCTGAGTGGAGTCGACTCTGAAACTCTAGAGTCGGCCCGGAACGTATCAAAAATCAGAGAATTTTTTGATTGACTTGAAATTCGTTCCAGATTCATTTTAAATCATTATTTTGACTTGAATATATAAAATTGACATTAGGAATCAATTCAAGAAATGTTCCAAAAACTCATTGATTATTATATGAAGTATAAAATTTCTTTTTGAAAGTTTAAACATGGAGCTTGAATTTACTTTCAAATTGATTAAGGTTATACTTTAACATTCTCATTCATTGTTCTAAATAAATTCATTGTTTATGTAAATAAACTCATTACATCTTTTGATATACTATGGCTTTTGGTAATCATCAAAATCAATAAGATTGGGGCATCAAATTCTCAACAATCTCCCCAACAATCTCCCCCTTTTGATGATGACAAAACATTGAGTTTATGCATGATGATTAGAGAATTATTTTATTTTCATAGTTAGGCTTAGGCTCCCCCGAATGAGGTAGCTCCCCCTATGAAACTTAAAAAATATCCCATTCATTCAATTATTTATTTCATTCATTCAATCATTTTAATATCATTTGATTAATCAATTTCTCCCATATGCATATACATTTATAAAACTATAAAACTCTCCCCCTTTTTTGTTATCAACAAAAAGGTAGAGATGCATCAAACATAATCATTCATTCATTCAAGATTTGATTTAACAAAATCATTCATTCATTGATTAAGGAGAAATACATTCAAATTGAGATTACATTGACAATTCAAAATAGACTTTTCATTACATCATAATATAAACATCATTACATTGTAAGGACTAAGTAACTAATACATCAAAAGTGAGTCCTAACAATCCTAGTCAAATGATCTATTATATTTTTCATTCCATCTATTTGTATCTTCACATAGTCCTTCAGTCTCTCATCAACAAGGTGCAAGCAGTCAAAATTTTATCTTGAAGTTCAGCATTGCATTTAGAATATGTTTCACCATCACCGCAGACGTCTTTAAGTTCTTCAAATATGTTCTTAAGGTCTCCACTTAAAGACTTAGATGAATTGCTAATGGTTGATTCTATCTTGGTGATTCGGTCATCCAACGAGTAAAGAGTTTCCTTGAGATTCATAAACTTATTTTCAACATCTGATTTTAACTTTTCTGACTGATCATCAAGAAGGCCTTTAAGTTGCCTTAACTGAAGTTCTGTGAAGCCAACCGATGAAGATGATGCTTGATCAAACAACGGAGCAGGGGTAGGAGCAGGAGCAGAAATAGGAGAGCTCGGAGGTGCAGGCGA
>UESW01002484.1:159282-195314 GCA_900491605.1 Calamus simplicifolius | reverse complement strand
AAGAAATTTTGCCAAATGACAATGTTGTCGCAAACAGTTTTTACGCAACAAAGAAGTTGTTGCGTGGGCTTGGGCTCCCAGTTAATAAGATCGATTGTTGCTTGAACAATTGTATGATATTTTGGGGTGAAGACTCAGAGCTGAGATGGTGTAAGATTTGTGGGCAATCGAGGTTCAAAAACACCGAAGGAGGAGCCGGTACAAGTAGGAGGAAAGTGTGCCTTACAAGAGGATGCATTACTTTCCTCTTACCCCACGCCTGCAGAGATTATACAGATCTGAGGCAACAGCTGCTGATATGAGATGGCATGCCAAACATGAATCTAAAGAGGATGAAATGTGGCATCCATCAGATTCAAAGGCTTGGAAGCATTTCAATGAAAATCATCCTGATTTCGCTGAAGAAATAAGGAATGTGAGATTAGGTCTTTGTACCGATGGTTTCCAACCATTGGTCAAGCGGGGCAACAGTATTCATGTTGGCCTGTGATACTGACTGTATATAACCTTCCTCCGTGGAAGTGCATGAAAGATACTGCAATGTTTTTAACCGTTTTGGTTCCAGGACCATCAAATCCAAAGGAAAAGATTGATGTCTTTCTGCAACCGTTGGTGACCGAATTGAAAATATTGTGGGAAACAGGAGTCGTAGCATACGATATTTCTATGAAATAGAATTTCTTAATGAGAGCTGCTTTGATGTGGACAATAAGTGATTTTCCGGCATATGCAATGTTGTCTGGTTGGAGCACTGCTGGACGTCTAGCATGCCCTCATTGCATGTATGATTCGGATGCATTTACATTGCAGAAGAGTGGTAAGCAGTCATGGTTTGATAACCATAGGAAGTTCTTGCCCCCAAATCATCCTTACAGGCGTAACTTGATCGCCTTCTGGAAGAACAAAGCAGTCACAAAATTTGCCGAACCGGTTAGGTCCGGCATGGATCTATTTGATTCTATAGAGCATTTGGGGTTGATGTATGCATGGGAACCGGATGCAGATAGAATAAATGGCCGTATATGTAAAGAACATAACTGGAAGAAGCGAAGTATATTTTGGGATTTGCCTTATTGGAGCACAAATCTCATCCGGCACAACTTGGATGTTATGCATATCGAGAAAAATTTCTTTGATAACATATTTAACACGGTGCTAACATCCCAGGAAAAACAAAAGATACTGCAAAGTCAAGAGAGAACTTAATCAGTACTGCAGAAGAGGTGATTTGAGAAGGAGTGCCGATGAGACCTATCCTAAAGCATGTTACACTCTTGACAGAAATTCACAAGAAGTTTTATGTAACTGGCTTAGAGGGTTAAAATTTCCAGATGGTTATGCCTCAAATATCGGTAGGTGTGTGGACATGCATAAGCTCAAGTTGTTCGGCATGAAGAGTCACGACTGCCATGTTTTCATGCAACGGTTATTACCTATAGCTTTTCGTGAGTTGCTTCCGCAACATGTCTGGAAGGCAATTACGGAGCTCAGCTTATTCTTCAATGAGTTATCTGCCGCAGTCATTACTTCTGCATCCATGGCAAGGCTTGAGGAGGAAATTCTAATTATTTTATGCAAGCTTGAGCGAATATTTCCTCTCAGTTTTTTTTTGACTCAATGGAGCATTTACCGGTACACTTGCCATACGAAGCGAGCATAGCTGGTCCCGTGCAGTATCGCTGGATGTATCCTTTCGAGAGGTAAATATATACATCATTAAGATATGTTGACATTTCAAATATTATTTTATTGCTTGAAAATTCGTTAATTTTTTGTTGCAACTTTACATATAGGTATCTTAAGAAGTTAAAAAATAATGTGCGTAATAAGGCAAGGGTTGAAGGTTCTATATGCAATGCACACTTGGTCGAAGAAGTTTCAGCTTTTGCCTCACATTACTTTGAGGGTCACGTCCACACGAGGAGCCAAAATCATGGTTGTAATGATGACGTATGTGTGGATGAAGCAGAAGCTAATGACGGTAGAATATCAATTTTTAAAGCTATCGGCCATTCATTTGGTGGGCAGAATTCAAGAAATCTTAGCGATATGGAGTATAATGCAGCACATTATTACATCCTAATGAACTGTCGAGAAGTTGATCCATATATTGAGTAAGTGTATACTTCAATGCTAAATTAAAAATTTAAATTTAAATAACAATATACCACAATATTTAATTTCTAACATTAGTTTTCATCCTTTTCATCCCATAAGGATGTTTTGTGATAGACAACGACAGATGAATCCCGACATCAGTCAAGTTGCAATTGGGCAGAATTAGAAACGGAGTTTGCTTACTGGTTTTATGAATTTGTGAGTAGTATCACTCAATCAATTTCGATAATGGCTATTATTTTTTGAATTGGATGTCAATAGCTTATTAATTTATAGGTCAACGGTCCATGGTCCACAACCGACAATATTTTCATTAAATGTTTATCGCAATGGCCATTGAAGACCGTAACAACCTCTACTGGCTATTTGTAAATGGGTACAAATTTCAGATTGAACGATTAGCAGCTTCAAGAGGCACGCAGAACTGGGGCGTGTGTGTGAAAGGAGAAAGTGTTGGAGCAAATATGCAGGATTATTAGAAAGTTAGTAGAGGTGGTTGAAGTTGAATATCCCAATTGGCCTATGAAACGAACCGTATTGTTTCATTGTGATTGGTTCGATCCGATAGTTCCTATGGGCAAAAGGGTTCATAACGACTACAATTTGGTTGAAGTGAACCATCGACGAAGATTGCAGAAATATGACCCATTCATCCTTGCATCCCAAGCTCAGCAAGTCTTTACTGTGGATATCCAAGTTTGCGCAACGACAAGCGAGATTGGTGGGCTGTTTCTAAAATCGTCCCACATTCAACAATCGTATTAGAGGAGAGTTCATCAAGTCAATCAGCCGAGTGCCCTGCATTTCAAGAGGATGAGATGGAAATGCATGCAATTGAGGACGACACAAGGGCTCCTGAAACATCACTTAGAGATCCAAATGGTAATGTCCAAGAAATTGCGGATGCAAATGTCGGTTTCCTTCCGATGATAATGAAACTGATTCGCAATCTGATATGGCATCGGATGTTGAACTAATATTTCACGAAACAAATAACACCGATTAAAAATAGAGGTTTTTTAAAATTTAGCTTTTTTTTATAAGTGTTAAATTCTTACATAGTCAATCATTAATCATAATTTAATTGTGTGAATCTTTAGTATTTTCAGTATGACGGGCAGAGGTAGATCTACCGACGACAGACGGAGTGAGCAGAGACGTAGCCCTGCTACATCAGATCACATGAGCGTCGGAGATGGAGAGTTTGGATCTCCAGCAGAGGCGCAACCTTCGATCTCTCCAGCAGTATTACCATCCAGCCGATCGGCACAGACCTCCGAGAGTTCTTCCACCATCGGCCGCATTGTACTTCGACTTGATGCTCAGGGGATGTAAGTATATACTAATTAAAAATATATGTTTATGTTTTTAAGTCAATTACTTATAAACATGCATTTTTTTAATAGATTCATTGAGCAGCATCATGTATCCAGCCACATCAGCACCGTATTTCAGAGGCATGCAGATCCCAGTGGCTACGATTGGCGCCACGTATCTCCAGCCACGAGGGAGTTTTATTTTCTAAGTTTCAGGTAAACTTATTAAATACAATTTATCAGTGATATAAAATTTCTTAAACTTAATAAATTCAGAAACTAACTATTTATTTTAATGCAGAAAAAGTTTACATGGGATCCTGCCAGCCATGATGCCATTAGGGCAGCATGGGAGGCTCTGACGCGACGCCGATACTCCGACATGCTTCATCGTTGGAGGTCATCGGGTTAGCGTCCTGCGAACGTGCCAGAGGGTATTTGGCACGAGTGGCAGCATGCCTGGGAGTCCGATGGATGGTGCAGGAGGTCCGCATCAACCAGCACGAACCACCGATCTGAGAAGGGCGGTCCTGGCATGGGTCTCTCCCGCCATACTTCGGGCTCCATTTTGATTCAGGAGCACAGACGGCGTATGGTAAGAAAACATAAATATTTTAATTACTATTTTAGTTATTTACAAATATTTGTATTAATATCATTTTTTTTATTGTTATAGTAGGGCGAAGATCCTGGTGAGTTTCATCTATTCAGGGCGACACACACCAGGAGGGACGGTTCCTGGGTCGACACGCGATCACGGAGGTTGCGGTAAGAAATTAGATATATGTAGTATCTGTTTAATTTCTAAAATTTTATTTTAAGAAATTTATTAACTCATTTATTGTTGATTTCATAATTTCAAGACACGAGTCGAGGAGCTTCGCTCCCAGGCATCGCAGGTCGACTCTACTGATGGGGAGACGCCCGTCGAACTCTCAGCAGAGGAGAGTCGGCGTGTGTTTTTGGAGGCTGTTGGTGCCCAGCCACGAGACCGCAGGGTCTATGGTCTGGGCACTAGAACTTCTACATATTTTCTCCATCAGGCCTCCAGCTCGCGAGTTCCTGGTGATCTTCCTCCCGAGCGTTTACAGGACCTTCGCAGATCTATTGCAGAGGAGGTTCGCCAGGAGGTCGAGCAGGATTTTGAGGATCGTATGCGAGGCCGGGATCAGGAGGTTGCAGACATGCGAGATGAGATGCATTTTTGCGGGATATGGTTAGACGCTTGTCGCAGAGTCTTCAGCCTCCACAGCCTCCACGTGATCGCCCAGATTCTTGATGTATTTTCTTTTCTTTTTTTATGTTGTAAAAACTTCAAAATTTTATTATATAAATTATTTTGGAAATTTATTATTGTTTGGATTGAGTGAAAAATGTTTGTATCAATATTTACATTTAGCGAAATTGTATTAACCGTTTTAATTTTTAATCTTTTATATTTTTTTAAAAACAAAATTTGCGACGCATTAGCGACTGAAATTGCATCGCTAATATTTTTAAAATATTATTATTAAATATTACGATGCAATGACCTGGCATCGCAATAATTTAAAAATAAATTTAATAGTGATGCATTAGCGACTAAAATTGAGTCACTATTTTAGCTTAAAAATTTTTAATAAATTTTGCGACGCAATGACCCTGCGTCGCATATTTTAAAATATTTTTTATTTGTGATGCATTAGCGACTCAAATTGCATCGCTATTATACCAAAAATATTATTATTAAATATAGCGACGCATCTGGATGCGTCGCAATATTGCGACGCAATTTAGTGTGTCGCAATATTTAATAATAATTTTTTTAAAAAATTAATTTTAAATTTAGTGACGCAATTGCATGCGTCGCAGTTGCGTCGCAGAGAGTCACAAATTGCGACGCAATTGCGACAAATGGGTATTGCGACGGACATTTGAGCGATGCTGTCATTGCGTCGCTATTGCGTTGCAATATCATGTTTAGCGACGCAATTGCGATGCATTTGGGCATCGCAATATTTTATTTCTCTTGTAGTGTCGCCACTCCTCTGC
Organism: Calamus simplicifolius; assembly: GCA_900491605.1. Lineage (NCBI taxonomy): Eukaryota > Viridiplantae > Streptophyta > Magnoliopsida > Arecales > Arecaceae > Calamus > Calamus simplicifolius. Next base: position 189,849 of record UESW01002484.1, on the reverse strand, counting down.
TGAATGATGAATAGGCTGTCAGCCACCCGAAGGATCCTCCGGCATGCATCAAAGTATGCCAGGAAGGCTCTCTCCATCTGTTGAAAGGAGTTGATGCTACGTGGCAGTAGGCGAGAGTACTAAGCACGTGTAGTCTTCCGAAGGGTGATCGGGAAGGCAATGCAGAGGAGAGAGTCAGTCGACCCCTGAACCTGCATGAGGACCTTGTAGCTCTCTAGATGGCCCAGAGGATTAGTGGTGCCATCGTAGGGGTCCAGCTGGGGCAGGCAGAACCAGTTTGAGATTGGCTCCTCCATGATACGGCGAAACAATGGGGGGCGGCTGTCATAGTCTGTCTTTGGTGGGTTGGTGATTCTACGGCTGAGCTCCTCTAGCCACTATTGTACTCATCTAGTCATCGCTCGGTCCGGCGAACGATCCGACTATCGAAGGACCCCTCCCGCAAAGATTCCAAGGATGGGGAAGGATGGCGCTGAAGATGATTCCCTCGCTCAATCTCCTTCCTATGCCGCCGCTTAGGGGAAGCGCTAGCATGGTAGGAGGGTGACCGAGGCCTCTTGGAGGCCTCCTAGTGGGGTTGCCTGGGTGAGACACGACGGCGGCGGGGCTCCCGCCGAGGGGATCTCCTGCGGGTGGACTGCTGACTGGGTTGAGCCATCCTTGCGCTCGATGATGGTGGCCTTGGGTGCTATCATGCGGCCGCCAGTTGTTGTTGCAGCTCCTAGACCGCTGCCATAAGTTATTAGACGTTACCGAGACGTTACTTTAATCGAGAAATTACCATTTGGCAGAGGATAGGTGGCCAGGCTGATAGGAACAGGTCGTAACTACCTTTGAGTATGTCAGGGTGGCCCTGCCTGCCAGCCCTCTTCCAGGCATGGCGCCATAGGTGGTAGATGGGCCTAGTCATGTCAGGCATGCACCGTAACTGGTAGTGGCCATGCACGATTTAGGTGTTAGTGGGCCACGTAGCGGTGACAGGTGGTTGTTGGGCCACATGGCGGTTGCAGGTGCCGAGGCCATGGATGTCAGCTCCCCCTTCTCTCTTGGGCCACTGATAGCACACCTACACACCTATGGTAATCGGATAGAGTTTTACTAGTCTTTAGTAGCGCTCCATAAAGAGCTAGAGAACCCCAACAATTATCATAAGTGGCAGATGCACTAAAACATATCCTATTAAAAACTTTTTATTATCAGCTCAATTATATATGCACATCGCTCAAATCAATATTAAGCATCAACCTGCTCATATAATATTTTTCATGACATTCCTCAGGTAGTTTACAAGATCACATTCACAATCGACATCAAAATCATAAGTACATACATCATGCTCATAATTTTCTTTAAAACATAAGTCTCATATTCATATCCAAAAAGGTCTGATACATCATTACATCTCACTGTACACATACACATATGCAATATATAAATATCATCCCACCATATCTCAATATATATGGCTATCATCTATGCACCCTTACATCCAAGTAAGCTTCACCAGCTAAGGGTCTGGTCCTGCTGATCCTGTGATCCTAGCAGAAATACTCACTAATCTGAAAGAATATTTCAATCAAAGAGGGGTGAGACCTAAGTCCCAGTGATTGGATAACCATCTAACCATGGAGAAATAGAGAACCATAACCTCATATTTTCAACTGTATGCTGATACTATATAGCTTGTATAACTCAAAGTATATTTTTAACATGATATCAGATAAAATAAAATGTAGTTTATTCTTCAAATAATATACCAGTACTAAAATACTCTACAATAACCTTCCACTGAAAGATAACCCATTAAGATAAAAATCCATGCATTACAATATGAAGATATGCATTCTTTATCTATAGCCCAGACTTTCTTTATTAAATTCTCAGATTTCCATCGGATCTACCTGCCCACTGGCATCTCATGTAAACTTTCCCTCTTGGATAATTACTTGGCCCACTGGCCCTTTTTAAATCATAGTATATGCTTTTAAATCTCATGCTACTGGGCTATGTTTGTAATGCCTTTGAGGTACCACTCTATAGTCGCCCTCCTGTAGGTGTACTTTCATTGGGTGCGTGACTAGCAACAGGATCCTCACACAAATAGCACCCCTTACCCATGCGGTTCACCCGGCAAAGTGCTTTGTTCCTTAACCTTGAACCTCGGGTTTTCTCTCTGCCCCCACGGGCTATATATATATAGTAACCAGCTCCACTGAGCTATGATTCATGCCCCCATGGGCTGCTTACAACCTGCCCCACTGGACTGTCAAGCGTGCACTCACCCCTGATTCTGGGGTTCATCGTACGATCGAATCGCAAGGAGGTGCCGGCTCAATAGTAGTGTGCAATGCTCATGCTACAGTATAGTCTAAAGGGTGATCAGCCCCATAGCTGCCTGATGCTCAGTATGATACATACATCAAAATATATCATTTGGAAAGTTTTATCATGCAAATATGCCATGTATGCATTAACCATCCCCTCATCGAAACTCATGCTTATGTCTTTATGCTTAAAACTCATGCTCAAAACTCATGCTTATTTCTTTATGCTTAAAATTCATGCTCAAAACTCATGTATCAGAATATCATGTACTAGGTTCTCATTTCTCAAATTTAAAACATACACAATACTCTACTAAACATAACATACCACAACTAGGTATTAGTCTCATTATACTAGCTCAAATTAACTTCTTATTGCTAGATGAGAAACCCACTCACCTTAGTAGGTTACTTCTCAACTGGTACTCAACTCCGATATTTCAGCTCCATGAAATAACCCTCTTGACCTATGTCAACATACAGATACGATAGCTATTAGGATTACCTCCACACGAGGTTTTCCCATAAAACCATGCATGCATAGATGATCTATCCTCTAATATCTTATTATTTTCTTCCATCCTTTCTTTACTCAAGATTACTTCCACTATTGCCTCAAAATATAAGAGTCTAAGAAAATTTAAAGTCATGCAAGATCTAGGGAAGCTATAGCTTACCTGAAGCCAAGACAAATCCCAAGCTTTTCTTTCCTTTCCTCTTTCTTTCTCTTTTTCTTCTTCTTCCTCTTCCTCTCTTTTCTTCTCTTCTTTCTCTCTTTCTTTCTTTCTTATCTCTGGTTGAACCCACGTTTCCCATTTTCTCTAATGACTTGAGGACTAAGTCACGGGTAACTTAGGGGCTAAGGCATGCCAATTTTCTATTTACCCTCAAATACTCTTAACGCATGCTTTTTGAAAAAACATGACTCACTTATAACCATGATATTTTGCCCTTAGATTTTCTTTTCCAAATTGCCCTTAGCACAATTAGAAATTGCCATAGGAGCCTTTTCCAAATTTGCCCTGATAGCAATTTTTTAAATCAATTTATAGCCCAGATTATTATTTTTTATTTAAATAAATATTTTTATATAATATTTCTAAAAAAGACCTTACCAACTTGAAGAGCTCGATTTTAAAATCCAACGGTTCAAACGGCACTCAAATCAGACTTAAAATGGAATAAATATAAAATTTTTAAGATTTAACCCAGGAAATCTGCCGTCTTAGAGTCGGCTCTAACAGATTTAGAGTCGGCTCCGGAAAAATTAGAGTCGGCTCCTAAAAATTAGAGTCACTCTAATACGCAGCAGAAATTCTAACCTTCTATTTTTCCAATAGAGTCGACTCTCCCTTCTGAAGGTGTCAACTTTAAAGCATGCCGAAAGTTCAAAACCGTGCAAGAGTCGACTCCACTCTAATTAGAGTCGACTCTAATTACTAAAAACATCTCTTAATGATAAAACTCAAACTAAACTTTATTTTCTTGTGATTTAAGCTTATTAAAACTTCATTCTCTCAATTTCTTAAATCAAACTCATTAGCATTCAAAAATATACTCATTTACTTCAAAATTTCTTCTTTTTACATTTATCAAGTGGCCAATACGCACACACTTCATTGAAACCCTCTGACTTTTATTTCAAATAAAAAATACCATTAATATTATCAATAAATTATAAGGTTTTCAGGATGTTACAATGGAAGACTCTGGAGCCGAGGCCAACTGGGGCTCCAAGGTCCGAGGCCGAGGGGGACCTTGGAGGCCGAGGCCGAGGGGACGCTGGTTGCTTAATCCGTTAGCTCTAACATGGCTTGATCAGCCACATTAAATAGTAAGGATACGATGAAGGTATCATGTGATGGTGGTAGTGATAACAAGAATGACAAATATGATGTAGAAAAGTAGTAGAATAGCAAAAAATAATGGATAGCAAAGGATGATGTGGTAGCAAAGGATGATGAAGATGATAGTAAATAATGGTAACATAATGAATGATGAAAGTATAAATATAAAAGAAAATTATTTTATTTTAAAAATATAAATACTTTGATGATATTTTAAATTAATATATATTTGAAGAATTTAAAAATATTTTTTATTTTTTATTTAAAAATATTAGATTTAAATATAGGGCCACTTGGGTCTATTTTTGGAGACCAAACTGTAGTAGATCCGAAACATGGGAAGCATCGCTTATCCTGGCGCGTTGTACATCGATATGAATTCGACAATGTTGCGCCAACTGTTCAGAGTCACCATCGTTGGACACATGTTGTAAAACCTTATTATCTTCTTCACCAACGGGTGGACGGGGAATCGGAGACCCGCTCTCAAACTCTCTTCGTAAAAGAAGATCCCATACTCAAGCTGCTCTGAGACCATCTGTTTAGGTTTCGATAATCGTAGAACAATATACCAAGGAATCTTATACCTTCGGCGGACTCTATCCAAATCCTCTAAGGTCATCACAGAAGCCATATCACCCAGGCCTTTCATACTTCCGAGTTGAGAGGAACAGGCTTCGAAGGGGAGCACAAGAGTCTTGAGAAATGAATCTTTGAAGAAAAAGCAAGGAAATAGCATGATAGGGGATAGCTCTCCTCAACCCTTCTTTTAAACCGTCCTAGCAGAAAGGCAGTGCCCATCGACTAGGATCCCCAAATCTTGAAATTGCCAGCTCGGATGCCTTAAGCGCAGGGACTTGCCATATGTTGCTCCCCTGATTGTCATTTGCGAGAAACTAGGGGTTTCCCGCTTCATCCACCGAGAAAAATGATGTTGTGGCGACGTGGCATTATGAAGCCATCATTGCGCACCTCTTCAAGGTCAAATCCCCATCCGAATAAAATCATCCGGACTCTACTCCTTATGCCCAAATTAGACTTCGGACTAGGGAGTGGGGGGCATATGATGCGGGGTAAAATCATCATTACATCAAATATCCGTGCACACGACGAAAAGGTTGGGATCACTTTCGACTTCTCATCCGCCAGTTATCGCGTCTTGATAAAGACAAAGAAAATATATCTCAGCGAGGCCAAGCTATCCTTATACCTTAGCTAGACTGAGCTATCTTTAAACTTCGGCCAGGCTGAGCTACTCCTATATCTTGGCCGGATCGAGCTATTTTCGTGCTTCGGTCAGACTGAGTTGCTTTTACTCCTCAACAGAATCCAGGAATCCTTGAACTTCTGCGGAACCGAGCTACCTCCACACCTAGCCCAAGTGCGCTCGTTACCTATCATCATGATGAACGGCCCTGATCGCTTGATTCCCAAAGTGTTTTCCCCAAAGTAGAAATAAAGGGCCAAGATTCTTGATCCTAAGTCTGGCAGAGCCTAGAATATCTGAGACTCGGAGGGTCTTCCACAGAGGGTCACCCCAACGTTCTCTGCATGAGGACTATCTTGGAGGTCTACCCATGCGAGAGACAGGCGTCTGGATCCAGAGGTGGGCTGCACCCGAGTCGGAGAACGAATTTCTACGGCAACATGACCAAACATATTATAATTAGAATATACTATTTATTAATTAAAAATCTTAATAATGACCTTTTCCAACCATTGTTAATTTGCAAGCAGCCTTTTAATATTATAATAGTTATCATTTTGGTCCCTCAGATAAGCCAAACTTGGGATTTGTTTTCATTTTCTAACCCTTTTTTTCATAAATTAAAGCGAAAGATAGGGAAAAAGCGTTCAGCTCATTGATCAATTTGACTACTGTCAGCTAATAATTATTTTTTAAAAAATATTTGATTAAATTATTATTACTATTGCTATTAAAATATTTAAATAATAAATAAAATATATTTATTTAAATATATATAATATTAATTTTTTAAATAAGTTATAAAAATAAAAAATTTAAAATATTATGTGATAGATAAATAATCTATGCTAATAAATATAAATACAACTCAACTCATCTAAGCATTTTTCCATCTACATGGATCGGTTACATGAATATGCTTCCTCCACTCTGCACTGTTTAGGGCTAAATCGACATTCAAATTATAAATAGTTATATCTTTTTTTTATTTATCTTCATCTCAGTTTAGGTCTATCGCTATCTCTATTCTTATCATGAATTGATAAAAGATCATTTTTTCTAACCAAACATTTAAAGGTTTCATCGTATATGTCCAAACTATCGTAATCGATTTTCTCTTATTTATCTTTAATTAGGACTACTTCTATCATTTCTCTTGTATATTTATTTCAAATTCTATTTTTAAGTTTTACCATATACGCATTTCTGTTATATTTAATTTATTCATATATTATTTCAATATTGTCCAATATGTGTTGCATGTCGTATAACTGGTATAATAGTGGTTTTATAATTTTTTTTGTAATTTTAATGAAATATGTCGATCATACAATATTTTTGAAGCACTTTTTTATTTAATAAAAAATATAATTAATTTATACACATCAAAAATATTTTATTATTGAGCAGTTATTTTTATTAACCTAAAACTAATCTTATTCCGTAAGGCATACGATTTATAGGAGAAAATTTGACATGAAAACAGAGAACATAGCCAAAGATAAAAGGTTTAAGAAATTAAAATAAAAATTATAAAAATAGAGCAGCGGTTTGATACAACAATTTCTTTAATTAATTAATCCTAATCGTTAATTTTTGTGAGGCTAATACCATCCAATGATGCCAATTTGGAAGATAAGGAAGTCACGTCCCAGCGATGGATACGTAGCACGACCAATACCATCCAAACACGTGGACGCATCTAAGCGCGACAAGAGTTCCACCGCTTTAATCTTGCCGTCCATCCTTTCGAAAGCTATCAATAAATACCTAGCGCCCCCCCTTGCTTTCTTGTTTTCGTGGTGCGTCTTCTTTTCGGTTGTTTCGCAGAGGGTTCTGGTTCTTTCTTCTGACCTTTCTTCATTGGTTTTATTTTTATTGTTAATCGGCTGAAGTTTTTTCCTTCCTTTTCACCCTAAACGATAAGGCGTTCGATCTATACGCTTGTGCGATTTTGTTTTGGTGTAGATGCTCTATTTCAACAGATTTTCAGGGGTTCATCACTTGTTGACAAAGCTTGGGATCTGGAGGAGGAAGAAGTTGACCAAAGTTGTCTCAGATCCATATTTTTTCTTGCAGATCTGTACGGATCGGTCCGTTGGAAACGTGATGGACTTCGGGATCATGAAAAACGAGTCTGATATCTCTAGTTTGTGAAATTAGAGTTGATGTTGAGGGGTGGGTTTCTGTGTTCCATGATGTAGAATAAAGGAAAGACAGGGAGCTCCATGGAATGGAAGTTAAGGGAGGGATCATGACGGTAGTTACTTTCGGATCCCATGTTGTCGCATCGACCTTTGCCATGTTGGGTGCGCTCGCATGGCAGGTCACCATATCCTAATAAAATATTTATTTTTTCGTGTTGGGGGAGATCGCACGGGTTTTTTTTTCCCGGGTTCTCCCTCTCTGGTGTCTTCTCTTTTTTTTTTGGTTAAAAATAGTTCTACGAGTCGATCAGTATATCTATGCAATCATCGAAGGGCGAGCAACCGTTGCCATCATCAACCTTCAAGCTTTGATGTACACAGCTGTTTAGTATCGTTTAAATTCCTTCTATGGATGGAGAGGATCTAATTTATTTCATCAAATTTTATAGGCATCTCATGAGATATGATTATTCGCAAGTGATAATTCTGTGAGTAAATCTAATGGTAGGCTTTGTTTCACTCGTTAATTTATATTCTCCAATTTATTAAGATCATGTTGAAGTCAATTGACAGTTTTTCCGGTTCATCCAAGCATGTGTTACCATCCTTTCCGCGGTTCATCCATTCCTGCATGCTTATCTTCATAATGGCAAATGGGGTGCCCCAGGTTTCGCTTCCTTGCATGATTATTATGACTATCGAGCATGCGGTTAAATTTCTAGCGTTGCCAAATGAGAAGAATTACTGAAGAGTTTTGCATTATTTTTCGCGAATTAACGCCAATGAACTCTGCTAAAAATTTTGCATTATTTTTCACGTTATGTTTATTTTGAATTTCTTTTTGTGTTGTTACTTGTTAGTTTTGAAATAAATGGTGGACTTGTTGTGTTGTCTGAAATTGACTTTGTAGAAGGGAGATTGATTTAATGTTAGTTTCTTGTTGTTTGGGGACTTGTGGCTCCATTGGTGAGCGTTTCTTCAGGGTTTTGTTACATCTGGAGTTTGCTTCGTTGTAGTCATTGGATTCAAAACGATTCTTTTGCTCTGGGAACACCATTGCCTTGATGTCGCTGCGTTGGATTTAAGACGATTCTCTGGATCTGTATGAGAAGATGTTTTTCTGGATGTCGCTGCATTGGATTTAAGATGATTCTCAGCTGTTGAGCTGTATGGTTACTTTTAACTACGACTGGTTGTACCAAAAAGGAATCCTGCTTTTTGGAACGCTGAATTAAAAAGAATTGATTGAAGCTGAAGATGGAACGCTGGACGTGAGGGGGCGAAGTTGGTGCAATCCTGCTTGTAGTCAACTAACCGTGCATTTTGTTCAACCTCATATGCATTCTCGTAGCAATTTTATTGGGACTTACGTCGAGGCTTTTCAAACCTCAACTGCGTTGTCCTAGGTATTTCGAGGCCTCGAGTGTTTATTATTCTGTTTGATGTGTGTAATTATTTTCAACACTCTGATTGCATTTGCATGGCAAGCATATGTATGGTAATCATTTCTTCGACTAAGATTGAAGTGTTCCTATAATTTGGGAACGCGTCTGTTATTTATTTTTTTTAAACTGATGCACTGATTTTGTTTTAGTGGGTTAAATCTTTTTATGTTTCTAGTTAGTGCAACCTTTATTTTGCCGAGGTGGTGTATTGCGTATTTATTGCCTCTTTTATCTTTGCCTCCTAACCTTTCTTCCTTGTTTCCATGGAAAGTGTTTTTCCAGTGGACAATGTTATGGATGTGATTGTCGGTAACTTAACACTAAGTCTTAATTGATGGTTTTAAATACCGTATCTTTTGTTTTTCGCCCGGTTGCATTGTATGAACGGGCTCAATAAAACTGTCGGCGGAGTTGTAGCTTTTGGATTGCGTGGGATTGCATGGGCACGGATGGCAGCGTTGTAGCTTTTGGATGGGGCTAAGTCATCTGCGTTGTGCGCTTTTGGATTGTTGTTTGTATTTGGATTGTTTTCTCTGAATTTGAATTTGAATTTGAATGGTATGTTGTTTACCTACGGTTGGTTTTAGTTGATTTGTATGTCTTTTGCTGTGTTATTTGATAAATCAACTTTTAGGAAAAATAATTATGATTGGCTGGTAATTTGAAATTTGTGTAGGTAAGTTGAGTCTGCTTGTGATTTTTAAGTGGATCGAATTTTTATGCTGCAAGTTTTCAAGTTTTGGTGTGTTGTTTTATCATACAAAATATTTTTACTTTCGAAGTCTGAGCTCGGGCAGCTTTGCTAAGCACATCGTGTGGGTTTTTATTTTTTGGTTCTTTGTTTTGTGGAGTTTTTTTGGCCTTTTGTATGTTTTTTTTTCCCTTGTGTTGTGCAGCTTTTTAGGCACTTGTGCGCGGCTTTTTGGTCTAGGCTTAAAATTTAATTGCCGCCCGACAAGTTTTAGATTTGTTCTTTTAGACTTTGCGTCAACAATTTTTTTAAGGGTATATGCTTAATTTGCTCGGACATAATTTTTTAGTAAAATATTGGTGTACGAGGCTTAAAATTTATTTTTGCTCTCGAGTTTTAGTTTTGCAGGTCACAACGCATGTCACCTTTTTTCACTATTTATGCGGTACACACTTTGATTTTGGTTTTAGTTGTTTTGGTTTAGTCGTTTATAGGCGTTGTTTCTTGTAGTCGTTATGGCTTGGTTGGTGTGTGGTTTTTATGTTTTATTTGGAATTATCATTTATTTTTGCCAAGCGGTGGAACGATAATTTTCGTTTTAATAGCTTGGTGGTGTGTTCGTGTTGGGGTTATGACTTTTATGGCATACGATTTTATATTATATTATTTTTAATTGCTATTAAAAAAAATAAATGATAAAAATATTGGTCTCGGCCTCCTGGGAAGATGAGCCTTGACTTGGACCGTCCTCGCTGGATCCTCCCCTAGCGGGAAGGTCAACAAATGCTCGGCTGGCTCCCTCCTCTTTCCAAATCTTAGGCACTGTGGAGCAATCACCCCTATGGACTGGGAGCTGCATGATAACAGAGCGGCACTGGGTTTCTCTCCCCAACATCTTTCTAATTTTCCTGCTGGTGGGGAATCTTACAAGTAGCTCTTAGTGGAGATGACAGCATCTAGGAGATTCAAACCGAGTCTTCTGAGGATGGCATTGTAGGCCAAGGGAACTCGGATGACTAGAACTTCATGAAGATTGTGCTCTGGCATGGTGGCATCTCGACCATGACGGAGGGTGATCTCCCCCTTCACTCTCACAGAGCCCATTAGGGGCATAGTCACAGGCTGAAGGAAGCCGAGGGATAAGTTTATCCGAACAAAAGCGTCGTAACTGAGAATGTTGACCGAACTTCCACTGTCAACCAAAATTCTCTTTACATGATGTTTTGCGATCGTCATGGATACGACAACGCTGTCATCATTATTATTAACTACCCCCTCTAGGTTCCCTTTAGAAAAGAGAATTACAAATCTATCCCTTCATCTCCCTATGGCCTTTTGGAAGTACCGCTTGCCCCCCAAGAAATCATGGCCATGGTTTTCTTGATTGGGGCATTGTCGACACTAACCTGGGAAGGCGGAGGTGCCGATAGGACTGGTGCAGTCAGTTTTCCCTCTAACTTTCCTAGGTGGCCGCACTGCATGAGGTCCTCGATCACCTTCTTCAACTGGCGTCAGTCTTCTATATCATGGCCATGGTCCCAGTGGAAGTGGCAGTAGAGGTTTTTATTGTAGGGTTCCTAGCTTCAAGGGAGGAGGGCACTGAAGATACAATTCGCCTTCGATTTCCATCAGGATTTGGATATCGGGGCGAGCAGGGGGTAAAGGCCCCTTTCTGGGGGTGAGAGTCCATGGTCGGTTGTCTGGCTGGCGAGGAGGCTTAGGCCTCCTGGGTCGAGCCTCAACGGGCTTGGGATGGGCCTGCTTCTTGCTGGGCCCTCCATCAGCCTCCCTCCAAAAGAATCTGCCTCGTCAGCATGGATGTACTTTTGCACATGGCTCAACAACTCGGCATTGAACCAGGGGCTTCTGTCGAGGGAGTAGGCAAAGCGGGAAGGGCGGAGTCCTTGCTTCAAGGCCAAGTTGGCCATAGAGTCTTCAAGATTGTAAACTTCGAGTGCGGCCTCCTTGACCGTGCCACAAAGTCCCTCAGGGACTCGCTACTCCTCTGCTGAATGATGAATAGGCTGTCGGCCAACCGAAGGATCCTCCGGCATGCATCGAAGTGTGCTAGGAAGGCTCTCTCCAATTGTCGAAAGGAGTTGATGCTGTGCGCGATAGGTGGGAGTACTAAGCACATGCAGCCTTCCGAAGGATGGCCGAGAAGGCGATGCGGAGGAGAGAGTCAGTCGCCCCTGAACCTACATGAGGACCTTGTAGCTCGCTAGATGTCCAAAGGATCACTGATGCAATCATAGGGGTCCAGCTGGGGCAGGCGAAATCAGTTTGAGATTGGCTCCTTCATGATACGGTGAAACAGTGGGGGTCAGCTGTCGTAGTCCGTCTTTGGTGGGTTGGTGATTCTGCGGCTGAGCTCCTCTAGCCACTATTGTACTCATCTAGTCATCGCTCAGTCCGCGAGCGATCCGACTGTCGAAGGACCCCTCTCGCAAAGATCCCGAGGATGGGGAAGGATGGCACCGAAGAAGATTCCCTCGCTCAGTCTCCTTCCTATGCCGCCGCTTAGGGGAAGCGCTAGCATGGTAGGAGGGTGACCGAGGCCTCTTGGAGGCCTTCAATTGGGGGTGCCTGGGTGAGGCACGACGGCGATGGGGCTCCCACCGAGGGGATCTCCTACGGGTGGACTGCTGACTGGGTTGAACCATCCTTGCGCTCGACAAGGGTGGCCTTGGGTGCTATCATGCGGCTGCCGGTTGTTGTTGCAGCTCCTAGACCGCTGCCATAAGTTATTAGACTTGTATGGTAAGGGCGGCGATCCAATCATCCTAAGGTGGTGGCGAAGGTGGAGTAGGGAGGTTAGCCTCCTGCTGCTCAATTGGGTGATTCCCTATAGCATGGCTGGTGGAAATCTTCTGGGTGCGCGTCACCACCATTTTCTTGTTTGCTAAGAGGAAGGGAAGCCTGTAGCTGACTGGTTCGAAACTTTCTACCTCTCTTCCCCTACCAGGCGCGCCAATCTGTTGCCACCAAATCACGTTCCTCGAATGTCGGGTAACGAAGAGGATCTGGAGGATGATGAACAGGGGTTCAGGAATCTCCTGGTGTCTCTTCTTTGAACGAAAATCATGCAAGAAAGTCCTCGGGGACCGGTTGCTCCAGTAGGAACCCTTCGACGCTGAAGTGAGTGACCTAGAAAATAGTAATGAATGAAGGACTAAAAGATTTAGTCAAGTCACTTAGTTCAGATCCCTTCTCTCATTGTGAGCGAAGGTTTTTATACATGTCCAAGAGTCCCCTTTACCCACTTTCGAAAAGTTACTTTAACGAGACGTTACCGTTTGGCAGAGGATAGGTGGCCAGGCTGAGAGGGACAGGTCGCAATCACCCTTGAGTATGTCAGGGGTGGCCCTACCTGCTAGCCCTCTGCCAGGCATGGCGCCATAGGTGGTAGATGGGCCTAATCATGTCAGGCATGCGCTGTAACTGGTAGTGGCCATGCGCGATTGTAGGTGTTAATGGGCCAAGTGGTGGTGACAGGTGGTTGTTGGGCCACATGGCGGTTGCAGGTGCCGAGGCCATGGATGTCAGCTTTCCCTTCTCTCTTGGGCCACCAACAGCATACCTATGGTAATCGGATAGCGTTTTACTAGTCTTTATGTAGCACTCCGTAAAGAGTTAGAGAACCCCAACAAATTATCATAAGTGGCAGATGCACAAAAACATATCTTGTTAAAAACTTTTTATTATCAGCTCAATTTTTCATGACATTCCTCGGGCAGTTTACAAGATCACATTCACAATCGACATCAAAATCATAAGTACATGCATCATGCTCATAATTTTCTTCAAAACATAAGTCTCATATTCATATCCAAAAAGGTTTGATACATCATTACATCTCACTGTACACATACACATATGCAATATACAAATATCATCCCACCCTATCTCAATATATATGGCTATCATCTATACACCCTTGCATCTAAGCAAGCTTCACCAGCTAAGGGTCCGGTCCTGCTGATCCTATGATCCTGGCAAAAATACTCACTGATCTGAAAGAAAATTTCAATCAAAGAGGGGTGAGACCTAAGTCACAGTGATTGGATAACCATTTAACCATGGAGAAATAGAGAACTATAACCTCACATTTTCAATCGTATGCTGATACTATATAGCTTGTATAACTCAAAGTATATTTTTAACATGATATCAGATAAAGTAAAATGTAGCTTATTCTTCAAATAATATACTAGTACTGAAATACTCTACAATAACTTTCCACTGAAAGATAACCCATTAAGATAAAAATTCATGCATTACAATATGAAGATATGCATTCTTTATCTGCAGCTTAGACTTTCTTTATTAAATTCTTAGATTTCCACCGGGATCTACCTGCCCACTGGCATCTCATGTAAACTTTCCCTCTTGGATAATTACTTGGCCCACTGGCCCTTTTTAAATCATAGTATATGCTTTTAAATCTCATGCTACTGGGTTATGTGTGTAATGCCTCTGAGATACTACTCTACAGTCGTCCTCCTGTAGGTGTACTCTCATTGGGTGCGTGACTAGCAATAGGATCCTCGCACAAATAGCACCCCTTACCCATGCGGTTCACCCGGCAAAGTGCTTTGTTCCTTAATCCTGGAACCTCGGGTTTTCTCTTAGCCCCCACGGGCTATATATATATAGTAACTAGCTCCACTGATCTATGATTCATGCCTCCACGGGCTGCTTACAACCTGCCCCACTGGCCTGGTCAAGCGTTGACTCACCCATGATTCAGGGGTTCATCGTATGATCGAATTGCAAGGAGGTGCCGGCTCAATAGTAGTGTGCAATGCTCATGCTACAGTACAGTCTAAAAGGTGATAAACCCTATAGCTGCCTGATGCTCAGTATGATACATACCTCAAAATATGTCATTTGGAAAGTTTTATCATGCAAATATGCCATGTATGCATCAACCATCCTCTCATCGAAACTCATGCTTATGTCTTTATGCTTAAAACTCATACTCAAAACTCATGCTTATTTCTTTATGCTTAAAACTTATGCTCAAAACTCATGTATCAGAATATCATATACTAGGTTCTCATTTCTCAAATTTAAAACATACGCAATACTGTACTAAACATAACATACCACAACTAGGTATTAGTCTCATTATACTAGCTCAAATTAATTTCTCATTGCTAGATGAGAAACCCACTCACCTTAGTAGGTTACTCCTCAACTGGTACTCAACTTCGGTATTCTGGCTCCCTGGAATAACCCTATTGACGTAGGTCAACATACAGATACGATAGCTATTAGGATTACCTCCATACGAGATTTTCCCAGAAAACCATGCATGCATACATGATCTATCTTCTAATATCTTTTTTTTTTCATCCTTTCTTTACTCAAGATTACTTCCACTATTGCCTCAAATTATAAGAGTCTAAGAAAATTTAAAGTCATGCAAGATCTAGGAAAGCTATAGCTTACCTGAAGCTAAGACAAACCCCAAGCTTTTCTTTTCTTTCCTTTTTCTTTCTTCTTTTCTTCTTCTTCCTCTTCCTCTCTTTTCTTCTCTTCTTTCCCTCTTTCTTTCTTTTCTCTGAACCCACGTTTTCCTTTTTCTCTAATGACTTGAGGACCAAGTCATGGATAACTTAGGGGCTAAGGCATGCCAATTTCCTATATTGCCCTCAAATACTCTTAACGCATGCTTTTTGAAAATCATGTGGCTCACTTATAGCCATGATATTTTTCCATTAGATTTTTTTTTCCCAAATTGCCCTTAGCATAATTAGCAATTGACATCGGAGCCTTTTCCAAATTTGCTCCTGGTAGAAATTTTTTTAATCAATTTATAGCCCAAATTATTATTTTTATTTAAATAAATAATTTTATAAAACATTTCTAAGAAAAGACCTCACCAACTTGAAGAGCTCGATTTTAGAAATCCAACGGTTCAAACAGCACTCAAATCGGACTTAAAACGTAATAAATATAAAATTTTTAAGATTTAACCAAGGAAATCTGCCGTCTTAGAGTCGGCTCTAACAGATTTAGAGTCGGCTCCTGCAAAAATTAGAGTCGCTCCAAAAATTTAGAGTTGGCTCTAATACGCAGCAAAAATTCTAACCTTCTATTTTTTCAATAGAGTCGACTCCCCCTTCTGCAGGTGTCGACTCTAAAGCATGCGGGAAGTTCAAAACCGTGCCAGAGTCGACTCCACTCAAATTAGAGTTGACTCTAATTACTAAAAACATCTCTTAAGGATAAAACTCAAACTAAACTTTATTTTTCTTGTGATTTAAGCCTATTAAAACTTTATTCTCTCAATTTCTTAAATCAAACTCATTAGCATTCAAAAATGTACTCATTTACTCTAAAATTTCTTCTTTTTACATTTATCAAGTGGCCAACACGCCCACACTTTATTGAAACCCTCCGACTTTCATTTCAAATGAAAAATGCCATTAATATTACCAATAAATTACAAGGTTTTTATGATATTACATTCGAAGACTGGAGCTGAGGCCAACGGGGGCTCCAAGGTCCGAGGCCGAGGGGGACCTTGGAGTCTAAGGCCGAGGGGGATGCCGGAGTCCGAGGTCAAGGGGGATGCTGGAGTCCAAGGCCAAGGGGGACCTTGGAGTCCGAGGCCGAGGGGGACGCTGGTTGCTTAATCCGTTAGCTCTAACGTGGCTTGATCAGCCATATCAAATAGTAAGGATACGATGAAGGTATCATGTTATGGTGGTAGTGATAACGAAGAACGACAAATATGATGTAGAAAAGTAGTAGAATAGCAAAAAATAATGAATAGCAAAGGATGATGTGGTAGCAAAGGATGATAAAGATGATAGTAAATAATGGTAACATAATGAATGATGAAAGTATAAATATAAAAAAATAATTATTTTATTTTAAAATATAAATATTTTGATGATATTTTTAAATTAATATATATTTGAAGAATTTAAAAATATTTTTTTATTTTTTATTTAAAAAATATTAGATTTAAATATAGGGCCACTTGGGTCTATTTTTGGAGACCAAACTGTAGTAGATCCAGAACTTGAGAAGCGTCACTGTTATCCCGGTGCGACTGCACATCAATATGAATCCAACAATGTCACGCCAACTGTTCGGAGTCACCATCGTTGGACACATGTTGTAAAACCTTATTATCTTTTCACCAACGGGTGGATAGGGAACCGGAGACCCGCTCTCAAAGTCTCTTCGTAAAAGAAGATCCCATACTCAAGCTGCTCTGAGACCCTCTGTTCAGGTTTCAATAACCGTAGAACAATATCCCGAGGAATCCTATACCTTTGGCGGACTCTATCCAAATCCTCTAAGGTTATCACAGAAGCCATATCACCCAGGCCTTTCATACTTCCGAGTTGAGAGGAACAGGCTTCGAAGGGGAGTACAAGAGTCTTGAGAAATAAATCTTTGAAGAAAAAGCAAGGAAATAGCATGATAGGGGATAGCTCTCCTCAACCCTTCTTTTAAACCATCCTAGCAGAAAGGCAGTGAGCCATCGACAAGGATCCTCAAATCTTGAAATCGCCAGCTCGGATGCCTTAAGCGCAGGGACTTGCCATATGTTGCTCCCCTAATTGTCATTTGCGAGAAACTATGGGTTTTTCGCTTCATCCATCGAGAAAAATGATGTTGTGGCGACGTGGCATTTATGAAGCCATCGTTGCACACCTCGTCCGAATAAAATCATCCGGAACTCTACTCCTTATGCCCAAATTTAGACTTTGGACTAGGGAGTGGGGGGTATATGATGCAGGGTAAAATCATCATTACATCAAATATCCGTGCACACGACGAAAAGTTTGGGATCACTTTTGACTTCTGATCTGCCAGTTATCGCGTCTGGATAAAGACAAAGAAAATACATCTCAGCGAGGCCAAGCTATCCTTATACCTTAGCTTGACTGTGCTATCTTTAAACTTCGGCCAGGCCGAGCTACTCCTATACCTCGGCCGGATCGAGCTATTTTCGTGCTTCGGTCAGACTGAGTTGCTTTTACTCAACAGAATCCAGGAATCCTTTAACATTTGCGGAACCGAGCTACCTCCACACCTAGCCCAAGTGCGCTCGTTACCTATCATCACGATGAACGGCCCTGATCGCTTGATTCCCAAAGTGTTTTCCCCAAAGTAGAAATAAAGGGCCAAGTGCAGGAAAATTCAAATTTATGATAATCTGACAAGATTCCAACCACGTGGATCTCAAACCATCCTAAGTGGGGAATAAATCCAACAATGCCGAACATGGCCTAGAGCCTATAAATCACCGAATCTCAAAGCATCAGCTAGCCTCTCTAGCCAATGATCCTCTAACTAACCAGATTCGAGTGCTACCGGCCTCATAACAAATTTGATTCGAATCAGATTCGAGTCATGATGGTTTCTGATTTCCTATGACACATCCAAGGAGTCAGGTAATTGCCTGCTATTACGCCAGCAACTTATAAAGACCCTGTTTAAAAATTCTTTAGGTATGCTCACTCTTTCACTAAAAACTCCATTGAAGCTCAAGCAGAGCTCATGGCTCCTTAAGAGGCCATTCTTGAGGGACTCTTCTGAGCCTTCTCCTCATATCTTCTTGCTATGAATCTCCACTGACTTGGGAGTCGAACGGTCTTCCGCAGAGGATCACCCCCAACGTTTTCTGCATGAGGACTATCTTGGAGGTCCACCCATGCGAGAGACAGGCATCTAGATCCAGAGGTGGACTGCATCCGAGTCGAAGAACGAATTTCTACGAAACATGACCAAACATATTATAATTAGAATCTACTATTTATTAATTAAAAATCTTAATAATGACCTTTTCGAACCATTATTAATTTGCAAGTAGCCTTTTAATATTATAATAGCTCATTGATCAATTTGACTACTATCAGCTAATAATTATTTTTTAATAAAATATTTGATTAAATTATTATTACTATTTCTATTAAAATATTTAAATAATAAATAAAATATATTTATTTAAATATATATAATATTAATTATTTTAAATAAGTTATAAAAATAAAAAATTTAAAATATTATGTGATAGATAAATAATTCTATGCTAATAAATATAAATACTCAACTCAACTCATCTAAGCATTTTTCCATCTACATGGGATCGATTACATGAATATGCTTCCTCCACTCTGCACTGTTTAGGGCTAAATCGATATTCAAATTACAAATAGTTATATCTTTTTAATTATTTATCTTCATCTCAGTTTAGGTCTATCGCTATCTCTATTCTTATCATGAATTGATAAAAGATCATTTTTTTAACTAAAACATTTAAAGGTTTTCATCGCATATGTCCAAACTATCGTAATCAATTTTGTCTTATTTTATCTTTAATTAGGACTACTTCTATCATTTCTCTTGTATATTTATTTCAAATTCTATTTTTAAAGTTTTACCATATACGCATTTCTGTTATATTTAATTTATTCATATATTATTTCAATATTATCCAATACTGTGTTGCACGTCGTATAACTGGTAGAATAGTGGTTTTATAATTTTTTTGTAATTTTAATGAAATATATTGATCATACAATATTTTTGAAGAACTTTTTTATTTAGTAAAAAATATAATTAATTTATACATATCAAAAATATTTTATTATTGAGCAGTTATTTTTATTAACCTAAAACTAATCTTATTCCGTAAGGCATACGATTTATAGGAGTAAATTTGACATGAAAATAGAGAACATAGCCAAAGATAAAAGGTTTAAGAAATTAAAATAAAAATTATAAAAATAGAGCAGCGGTTTGATACAACAATTTCTTTAATTAATTAATCCTAATCGTTAATTTTTGTGAGGCTAATACCATCCAATGATGCCAATTTGGAAGATAAGGAAGTCACGTCCCAGTGATGGATACGTAGCACGATCAATACCATCCAAAACGTGGACGCATCTCCGAATTTTCTTGCAGATCTGTATGGATCGGTCCGTTGGAAACGTGATGGACTTAGGGATCGTGAATAACGAGTCTGATATCTATAGTTTGTGAAATTAGAGTTGATGTTGAGGGTTGGGTTTCTGTGTTCCATGATGTAGAATAAAGGAAAGACAGGGAGCTCCATGGAATGGAAGTTAAGGGAGGGGAAATTGGTATCATGACGGTAGTTACTTTCGAATCCCATGTTGTCGCATCGACCTTTGCCATGTTGGGTGCGCTCGCATGGCAGGTCACCATATCCTAATAAAATATTTATTTTTTCGTGTTGGGGAGATCGCACGGGTTTTTTTTTCCCGGTTCTCCCTCTCTGGTGTCTTCTCTCTCTTTTTTTTGTTAAAAAATAGTTCTACGAGTTGATCATTATATCTATGCAATCATCGAAGGGCGAGCAACCGTTGCCATCATCAACCTTCAAGCTTTGAGGTACATATGCACAGCTGTTTTGTATTGTTTAAATTCCTTCTATGGAAGGAGAGGATCTAATTTATTTCATCAAATTTTATAGATGAGTAGGCATCTCGTGAGATATGATTATTCGCAAGTGATAATTCTGTGAGTAAATCTAATGGTAGGCTTTGTTTCACTCATTGATTTATATTCTCCAATTTATTAAGATCATTAGTTGAAGTCAATTGATAGTTTTCTGGGTAATTTATTTCATTCGGTTCATCCAATTCATCCATTTATTCTAATGTTGCGATAAGGTCATGTGTTGCCATCCTTTCCATTTAATTTATTTCATTCGGTTCATCCAATTCCTGCTATGCTTATCTTCATAATGGCAAATGGGGTGCCCCCAGGTTTCGCTTCCTTGCATGATTATTATGACTATCGAGCATGTAGTTAAATTTCTAGCGTTACCAAATGAGGATTACTGAAGAGGTTTGCATTATTTTTATCGCGAATTAACGCCAATGAACTCTGCTGAAAAATTTTGCTATTTTATCGCGAATTAACGCCAATGAACTCTGCTGAAAAATTTTGCTTTATTTTTCATGTTATGTTTATTTTGAATTTCTTTTTGTGTTGTTACTTGTTAGTTTTGAAATAAATGGTGGACTTGTTGTGTTGTCTGAAATTGACTTTGTAGAAGGGAGATTGATTTAATGTTAGTTTCTTGTTGTTTGGGGACTTGTGGCTCCATTGGTGAGCGTTTCTTCAGGGTTTTGTTACATCTGGAGTTTGCTTCGTTGTAGTCATTGGATTCAAAACGATTCTTTTGCTATGGGAACACCATTGCCTTGATGTCGCTTCGTTGGATTTAAGATGATTCTCTGCTCTGGATCTGTATGAGAAGATGTTTTTCTGGATGTCGCTGCATTGGATTTAAGATGATTCTCAGCTGTTGAGCTGTATGGTTATTTTGAAATAGAAGTTTGGCAACGATCATTGTAACTTTTTCCAGAGTTGGTTGAATTACTTTTAACTACAACACTACGACTGGTTGTACCAAAAAGGAATCCTGCTTTTTGGAACGCTGAATTAAAAAGAATTGATTGAAGCTGCAGATGGAACGCTGGATGTGAGGGGGCGAAGTTGGTGCAATCCTGCTTGTAGTCAACTAACAGTGCATTTCTGTTCAACCTCAGATGCATTCTCCTAGCAATTTTATTGGGACTTCGTATATGTCGAGGCTTCTATTCAAACCTCAACTGCGTTGTCTTAGCAGTGTTATTGACTTCGTATTTCGAGGCCTTGAGTGTTTATTATTCTGTTTGATGTGTGTAATTATTTTCAACACTCGGATTGCATTTGCATGGCAAGCATATGTATGGTAATCATTTCTTCGACTAAGATTGAAGTGTTCCTATAATTTGGGAACGCGTCTGTTATTTATTTTTTTTAAACTGATGCACTAATTTTGTTTTAGTGGGTTAAATCTTTTTATGTTTCTATTTAGTGCAACCTTTATTTTGTCGAGGTGGTGTATTGCGTATTTATTGCCTCTTTTATCTTTGCCTCCTAACCTTTCTTCATTGTTTCCATGGAAAGTGTTTTTCCAGTGGACAATGTTATGGATGTGATTGTCAGTAACTTAACACTAAGTCTTAATTGATGGTTTTAAATACCGTATCTTTTGTTTTTCGCCCGGTTGGGCTCAATAAAATTGTCGGTGGATGTTGTAGCTTTTGGATTGCGTGGGATTGCATGGGCACGATGGCAGCGTTGTAGCTTTTGGATGGGGCTAAGTCATCTGCGTTGTGCGCTTTTGGATTATTGTTTGTTTTTGGATTGTTTTTCTGAATTTGAATTTGAATTTGAATGGTATGTTGTATACCTACGGTTGGTTTTAGTTGATTTGTATGTCTTTTGCTGTGTTATTTGATAAATCAACTTTTAGGAAAAATAATTATGATTGGCTGGTAATTTGAAGTTTGTGTAGGTAAGTTGAGTCTGCTTGTGATTTTTAAGTGGATCGAATTTTTATGCTGCAAGTTTTCAAGTTTCGGTGCATTGTTTTATCATACAAAATATTTTTACTTTCGAAGTCTGAGCTCGGGCAGCTTTGCTAAGCACATCGTGCGGGTTTTTTATTTTTTGGTTCTTTGTTTTGTGGAGTTTTTTCGGCTTTTTGTACGTTTTTTTCCCTTGTATTGCGCAGCTTTTCTAGGCACTTGTGCGCGGCCTTTTGGTCTAGGCTTAAAATTTAATTGCCCGCCCGACAAATTTTAGATTTGTTCTTTTAGACTTTGCGTCAATGATTTTTTTTAAGGGTATATGCTTAATTTGCTCAGACATAATTTTTTAGTAAAATATTGGTACACGAGGCTTAAAATTTATTTTTGCTCTCGAGTTTTAGTTTTGGAGGTCATAATGCAAGTCACCTTTTTTCACTATTTATGCGGGTACACACTTTGATTTTGGTTTTAGTCATTTTGGTTTAGTCGTTTATAGGCGTTGTTTTTTGTAGTCGTTATGGCTTGGTTGGTGTGTGGTTTTTATGTTTTATTTGGAATTATCATTTATTTTTGCCAAGCGATGGAACGATAATTTTCATTTTAATAGCTTGGTGGTGTTGTTTCGTGCTAGGGTTATGACTTTTATGGCATACGATTTTTATATTATATTATTTTTAATTGCTATTAAAAAAATAAATGATAAAAATATTGTGTTTTGGCCTAATAATATGATCGATATTTGGAAATTCAAAATTTGGTTGGTTTAGAGGGTGGGGCTGGAGGATATTTTTATTTAAGCAGTGATCTGTGTTTGCCCTGTTGTATTTTGGATCTCTAAGCTCTATAAATGGCGAGAGCGCTCCGGGCTTTGAAGGTGCTGTGGCGCTTTCAAATGCTTGAGACATGGTGGATCAAATCCATCGGGATCCTGCTTGCTTTTAAAAATTAAAGCTTCGTTGCAAAAATATACAACTTAAGTTTTTCCTTTTAGGTTTAAAATTTAAATTTATTTATTTTTATGTATTAATATTTTGGGTATGCTTCATAATTAATTTTAAATTGTTCTTTAATTCTTCTTCTTTCAATTAAATTCAAGGAGCTTTTGGTATTAATTGGATCAAATTAGGACTTACCTTATTATTATTATTATTATTTTGAAAAGACGGGTGATCAAATCAATCGAAAGTTAGTCTAAAATAGAAGTTGTTTTGAGTATAATCTTGTTTTCATATTCAAAAATTCAAAAGATGGTCATTCGCAATTCAAAATTAGGAGATCTTTTGTAGAGTATCATAAGAATGGAGGAGTCAAGGTGATCAAATCCCTTAGCCGCTAGCATAACTTCATCCATCCCTTTGATAATAAAAGTAGAGAGCTTTGCATACTTCCACCAAAATTGATTTTAACATACCTGGTGGGGGGCTCCAAAGAGAGAAAAATCGGATGTCGGTTCGCTATCGATGTAGCAAGGAACCCAAGAGATTAGAGTTGTTAAAATATAGCTTTCTGGATAGTCCGTTGAGGGAGACGGAGTCTTCGGTGAAGTTCGGTGAAGATTAGCTGATTTTGAGATAACCATATTTGGTATGCTATGACAGTCCAAGTCCGCTCTTATAACATTCAGTAGAGAGGCCTGCCTATGTACAATTTTACTTAAGCATCCAACACATATGCCAAGGGACTTCAGTAGTAAACAGAGTAGGACAATGCGAGAGAGGGAGCTCCGAAAGCCAAATGTTTTAGACTACTCTCATCAATGAGTCATCTCCAATCATTCATGTGATGTTGTGCATGACAGCTGGCGTACGACTACAAACCTCCTTCAAGAAGAAATGACGAGAGGAATGAATAGTCATATATCAGGAGTCCACTATCTCCTAAAGCAATGTGGGTCGTGAAGCATGTTTAGCTAGCAAGCATAGCTTCCCTCTGCACCACTAACGATTGAATACCAAGACCTTCAGTGATAGGCATGCAGATAGTGTCCCAAGTCAGTAAATGCATGCCATGATCATCTTGCATCGGAGCCTAAATGAAGTCTCTAAAACATCGCTCTATCCTTTCAAGACAAGCAGTCGAGATAAGCAATATATAGTAAATGAAGAGGGAGGGACAATAGAATTGAACGCAGAAGGATAATTTGGGCCATCATAGATAACCCTGTAACCTGCCAGCCACATTCTCGAACCTGGCGCTCAAGCTCACTAAACTCGGAGCATCATTGCTGCCTACTAGTGATAGAAATCCCTAAATACATAAGATGGCTAGCCTCTAAAGAATGGCTTTTCTCGAAGAGTTCTTCGAACTAAAACAAATCAAAGATTTGTGAAGATTGACCTTCTGCCTCGAGGCCCGATAATACTCCTGCACAATTTTGGCATAAGCACTCGCATTACAGATATTAGCCTTTTCCCCAGGACACAGTCATTAGCAAAAAAAGGTGATAGATTTAAGGCCCATCTGGTCTAGCTCAAAAGGGTGCAATACAGAAATTGTGTTGCGCCTGGTGGAGTGCACGCGATAAATCATCAGCGATATGGATGAACAATAATGAAGAAAGCGGACAGCTTTGGCGTAGGCCCATAGCCGAATGGAAGAACTATGTCTGGTAGCCATTAATAACGAGCGAGAAAGGACTATCGATGCCTGCCATAATCCAGTCTATAAAAAGTTTATCAAACCCAAACTATAGAAAGGTCTTATGCAGAAAATTCCAGCTCAGTCTATCATAAGCTCGTTCCATATCAAGCTTAACCGCCATAAGACTGTCGGCCAGAAGATCTATGAAAGTCAAGCATAAACTCCTGGGCTATCCTCAATCTATTAGCTAAGATCCAGGAATATACCTTATACAGGATATAACACAGGTTGATGGGCCTATAGTGAAGGGGAGAGGAAGCATCGGAGCGTTTGGGCACCAAGGTG
This sequence comes from Calamus simplicifolius, assembly GCA_900491605.1. Taxonomy (NCBI): domain Eukaryota; kingdom Viridiplantae; phylum Streptophyta; class Magnoliopsida; order Arecales; family Arecaceae; genus Calamus; species Calamus simplicifolius. The sequence continues at coordinate 164,901 of UESW01002484.1, read as the reverse complement.
ATAAGAGTTTGATTCCACTTAGCAGGATAGCCGGCTGAACATCATGACCCATAATGCTCCAATAAGTCTGAAAGAAAAAGGACGGAAAACCATCTGGTCCAAGGGCTTTATCTGACTCTAGATCCCATAAAGCCGATCGAATCCTCTCCTCTGAGATAGCCTATCTCATGTTATTGTTGTGTGATGGTAATGATAAGGAATGGTGGAAAAAAAAGAATAGAGAATATGATAATAAAGGATTGAAGAAAAGGTATAGTGATAATGATGATGAATAGTAAAAAATTACAATGAATAGTGTTATCATCAAATCACATTTCTCGAACGTCGAGTAATGAAGAGGATCTGGAGGGCGATGAACAAGGGTTCAAGAATCTCCTGTGTCTCTTCCTTGAATAAAAATCCTGCAAGAAAGCCTTCAGGGACCGGTTGTTTCGATGGAAACAGTAATGAATGAAGGACTTAAAGATTTAGTTGAGTCACTTAGAGTCCAGGTTGACAAGGACAGGTCGCAACCATCCCTGAGTATGTCAGGGGTGGCCATGTCTGCTAGCCTTCTGTCTAGCACGGCCCCATAGGTGATAGATGGGCCTAGTCATATCAGGCGTGCATCATAACTTGTAGTGGCCACACGCGATCGCAAGTGGTTAGTGGGCCATGTAGCGGTGACAGGCGATTGGTGGGCCATATGACGGTTGCAGGTGCCAAGGCCGTGAAAGACTCTAAAGACGATGCCAAAGGGGGCTCCGAGGTTTGAGGCCGAGGGGAATGCTGGAGTTTGAGGCCGAGGGGGACCTTGGAGTCTGAGGCTGAGGGGGATGCTGTAGTCCAAGGCTGTGAGGGATGCTTGAGTTCGAGGCCGAGGTTGACCCTGGTCGAGTGGGACCCTATAGTCCAAGGCCGAGGGGGATGCTGGTTGCTTAATTCGTTAGCCCTAACGTGGCTTGATTAGCCACATTAGATGCCCTCCGCTCCTAAGATGATGCGGGTTCGTTTCTTGCCCGGCGAAAGGGGTATAAAATCATCAGGTGGCTGATCCTGGTGCGCCATCATTCGTAGAGAGGTGAATATCCTCTGGGGACGAAGACTCTTCAATGTCGGTAGTATGGGGCAATGTAACGCCATCGCTCCTGTTAACCTTCCCCGTCAGATCTGAGGGGATCATTTTTGAAAAGGAAAAATCCTTTCAGAACCCATGAAAAGGCAACCACCGTTATTGCCATCATTACGCTAATGCTATCGATGTCTTGACATTGGTTTCAGATCTCGCATTTCGTTTGCTGAGCGATTGCCGAGGAATCCCCTCTAGTAGTAGGTGTGCACGTGGCTGGCCGAACTAGGCGGGATGATTTGAAAAAGGGTAAACAAGGAGGGTTGCCCCGGACCTCACTCCTTACATCTCTGAGACTTTCTTCTTCCCCCGAGCTTGAACCTCGTCCGAGTCTTCCTTCTTTGGGCCTTGCTGCTATCCTACCTTCGCCCAAGTCAGTCCTCCCGACCCTTGTCTTTCCTCCATGGCTTCCTCCCTTTCTCATCGTTCGCTTCTCCACCTGAGGACCGTGTCTCCTCTTCGCGACTGTAGGCCTCTCCTTCACCTATGCCTCGATGGTCCTCATCTTTCTCTCCTTCCTCCAAGGACCTAGTTCCTTTGTCGCAGCAGCGTGTCACTTGCCGGGCACTCGTTAGGGGTCGTTCGATCATCGCAGGTCCTCACCCTAGGGCTAAAGGAGAATCCCCATAAGGGGCTGCCTCCACCGTATCCGTCCAGGAGCTAGCGAACCTTAGGGCCCAGTACGAGATTCTCGCTAGTGTCCGACTGTTCGTCCCTAGCCCCGATGACAAATGACTTCCTCTCGACCTAGGAGTGTCGCCCTGTATGAGGCATTCCTTAAGGTGGGCCTTCGGCTGCCTCTCCATTCCTTCGTCACAAATCTTCTTGATAGGTACTCTTTAGTGCCCGCACAATTGGTTCCAAAATCTATTCGAACCATCTGTGCCTTCTTGGTGTTGTGCCACCTTTAAGGTGTAGAGGCTAGGGTTTTCCTATTCCACATCCTTTACACCCTTGGTCACCAGTCGTGCTGGTGGTTGTTCCAACTCAGGCATGGTCAGCCATCAGATTGGGTCTCCCTACATCCGTTATGGGGTATAAGATCCGATTTTTCTTCGCAGTCCTGGAGGGGGTGAGACCATACTAGGGGGACCCGAATGTAGGGCCCAACAAGAATCAGTCGGTGGTCTCGGGGGATGAGGAGGCGTTCGATCAGCTGCTGACCACATTGGTCCCCCGCTGCCAAGAGTCGGAGGAAAATCTTTGGTTCGTAGGCATTATCTCGAGCTATGGTGAGCGGCTACGAATATCTCCTTGCTTCTTCTTTTTCTCTCTTTTTCTCTTTTTTTTTTTTTTGATAAGCTCTGACTTGTGCAGATATGAGGCTACCGATTGAATCCTTGATGAGGGCGATTGCAAAGAGGTGAAGGACCAGCAACGAGGTAGGGGGGTCAAGGTAGAGACCTCGGTCTCAGTCACCTGCTCCTCCCTCCGTCGACCATTAGGCGAGCGAGGAGGTCACCCCGTTGGTCACCCCGCTGGTCATCCTGCTAACTTATCCACTGATAGACCTCACCATCGACATGCCCCTATAGGAAACAAGGACCGCGATGGTCCACTCGAGTGCGGACCGACCCAACCTGCCATCACACCAACTTTGGGATAGGGCCCATCGGCATGTGGGAATGCCTCGGTAGTGGTTGAGGCAGCCATAGGGGATGCCTCGACCGGTGAGGGCCACGGAGGAACGCCGCCGGTGCCTAGGGCGACATCCGAGCCCTCGACCTCGGCCAGTTCCGCAGAGGGGAGGAGGATTGAGGCAAATCTCGCCCTGTGTGTCCCTTACGTACCATGGCCACACAGCAAAGTGGCAGTTTGTCGGGTTCTGCCTACCGGAGTTCCAAGCGAAGTTCAGCCAGCTTGATGCCTCCACCATCTTCCAGGATGCCTTTTCAGCGCATTTGTGGGTAAGTGTCTTCTCTTTGAATTATCTTTCTGCTTCACTGTGTACTAATGGAGACTCTCCCTGTGCAGGCAGTGAACTCCTTATCAGCCTTGAGAGACACCGCCCTTCGGAGTGATCATGCCCACCAGGTGTCCCTGGCCACTGTGGCCAAGGCCGATGAGGTCGAGAACACGCTGGAAGTGGCTCGAAAGGAGGCCGAGGTGGCCCAGAGGGCACTAAGGATGGCCCGGAGGGAGGCCAAGGAGGCCAAGAGGATCCTGGGGTTATTCTAAGGGAAGGTTGAGGAGATTAGGCGGCAGGGAGCGGCCGACTTTAGGCATGCCCGCACCGCTAAAGCAGAGTTGGCAATAAAGGTGGCCGAGCTGGAGGCCAATTGACACCAACTGGATATAGTGATCCAGGAGGTGAGGGAACTTGAGGGGTGAGTCGAGGATGCGGAGGAGATCGCTCGGATGGTGGATGCTAGGGCCGCTGATGCCAATGCCAAGGTCGCCGATGCTGCTGCCCGAGTGAGCGAAGCCTTCCATAGGGCACGAGACGCCGAGGAAAGGGCTGCGGCAGTGGAGGGGGCATCAACAGAGGCAGTGGAGCGCTTCCGGGGCTTCGCCGACTTTGCTGATGAGGTGGCAGAGGCCTCCGTGGATGCTTACCTCCAGGGCTTCCGAGACAGCAAGAGGAAGGCAATGAGGGTCTGGCATCTCGAGCCTCAACGACCTCGAGCCTGACGTTGGTGAGGAGTTAGAGGAGCCAGTTGGTGGTGGGTCCGCATCGATCGATGCTTGAGGGACCACGCTGAGTTTTTCTTTTCTTTTGCATTGAAGTCTAACCTGAGTCGGCATTTTGTACTGAAGTCCGACCTGAGTTGGCATTTTGTAGACATTTTGACAAGTAATAAAAATGAAGTTTTTCTTGAAATTGCTATCTTTAAAAATTTCTTTGAATGCTTAGCTCTGTGCTGTGCATTCCTATCCTAGTTCGCCCTCATAGGATCACCCGATAGAGCTGCATCGGTCCCGGTGTTCGCCATAAGCAGGCTTGAGACTTCGTTGTAGTGCTGGCACGGATCTTAGAGCGAGTGCCGAGGCTGGCACTGGAGCCGGCCTTTATGAAGACTCAAGGTCGGTTTTAGGTGCTGACTTTGCATTAGGCCTGCGACACCGACATGCCGTAGGGTTTTGGTGCCGATAGGGCGATGTCTTCAGGTGTTGAGCTAGCCTCGGGTCTTTAGTGCCGACTAAAGTCGGGACTTTGGCTAAAAGGAAGAGATACTCGAACATATCTTTATTAGCCGAAAGGATGAGTTATTCAAGCTCATGAAAGGATGAAATACTCAAATTCATAATCAAACATGTGCATGTTTACATTACTGATAGTACCGATGGAGGTTATTGGAGTTCCAGATGCGGGAGAGTGGCTTTTCGTTAAGTCCCTCGATCTGGTATGCTCCATAGTGGAGAGCTTCCATGATCCGATAGGGCCCCTTTCAGTTGGGCGATAGCTTGCCTCCTTCCGCTGGCTTCGAGACCTCGGCTCTCCTTAGAACTAAGTCTCATGGGAGGAATGCCTTAGGGTGGACATGAGCGTTGTAGTACCTCGCGGCTCTCTAGCAATAGGCTACCATTCTGAGTTGCACTCGATCACGTACTTCCTCACAAGGTTGAGGTTGGCCCGCAGTAGGCTCGGGTTATCCTTCTCAAGATATTACTCCACCCAAGGACTCGGGATGTCGATTTCTACGGGGATGATGGCCTCGGACCCGAACACAAGGCTGAAAGGGTCTCTCCAGTGGGAGCCCCGGCGTCATGTGGTAGGCCCACAGCACATTACGGAGCTCCTCCACCCATCTTCCTTTGAAGTCATCCTACTGCGTTCTGAGCCCTTGAAGGATGGTGCGGTTAGTCACCTCGACTGCTCCGTTTGTTTGTGCATGGCCGACAAAGATGAACTGCTGGCAGATGCCTAACTCGGTACAGAATCCTTTGAAGGGGACCTTGCTGAATTTCCGACCGTTGTTAGTGATAGGGGTGCGGGTAGCCCGAAATGACATATAATAGACTTCTAGAGGAATGATCTCATCATGCTCTCGGTGATCTTTGCCAGCGCCTCGGCCTTCGCCAACTTGGTAAAGTGATCAATGGTGACAAGTAGGAACCTTCTCTAATCGGATGCTGGGGGAATGGTCTCAGGATGTCCATCATCCACTGAGCAAAGGGCCATGGGACCGCTAGGGGGCTCAGCTGAGAGGTCGGCTATCGCTGGATATTGGCATGTTGCTTATCGCTGTCACACCTTCGATCTAACTCAGCAGTATCTTTCTTTATAGTGAGCCAGTAGTACCCCTAGCGTAGAGCCTTAAATGCAGTGCTTTGCCCCCCAAATGGCTCCTGCAGATATCTTCGTGGATCTCACGGAGGATGTAGTCGGCATCACTTCGGGACTGGGTACGAGAAGGACTTTTGGTACAGCTGCCCGTTCAGTATTAGAAACTTAGGAGCTCACCATTTAAGCAGCTTGGCTTCCATAGGGTCCTTAGGAAGAGTGTCATCGGTGAGGTACCGGACATAAGCATCCATCCAGGTAGGCTCTTGGTTGATTGGCAGGGCTT
>UESW01002484.1:131863-155475 GCA_900491605.1 Calamus simplicifolius | reverse complement strand
CACAATTCATAATCAGAAGCTTGAATGAATATCCTCATTCTTGCTTTCCAATAAGAATAGTTGGAACCATTAAATAAGGGAGGTCTATTTGTAGAATGACCTTCGGCAAATGATCCAACTTGAGTTGCCATTTGCATCTTTAGCTCTTGATATGATCAAAATCTAATGAGCACTTGCTCTGATACCAATTGTTGGCCCAGATGATAACCCAAGAAGGGGGGTGAATTGGGTTCTTTAAAAATTTAGCCTCTTGAATGTATGTTTGCTTAAGATGAATGAAAATAAATGCAATGTAAATATAAAGTACAACGAATAAAATAGAGATAGAGATAGAGACAATGGATGCACGCAAACACAAAGATTTTATAGTGGTTCGGTGTATCCAACACCTACGTCCACTCCCAAGATCCTACTTGGGTCCACACTATAATCTCCTCGATTACAGCCGAGTTGTTTTACAAGTTCACAACTCAAACTTATTGTTTTACCCAGGATTACAACGAACCCAGCCGGTTTTTTTGGGCTCACCAGCACACAACCCAAAACTCAAGCTAAACTAGCTTGACTCGAGGTTAACAACCTCCACTAGTTCAATCCCCTTTGATTGAACTAGGCACAAACAAGTATAAGAATGTTTTACAAAGTTTCACAGCTCCTCAATGAGCAAATATTCAAAGAAAAGTAAATAGGTTTAGAAAAGCCTGGTTTAAAGTTGTTTGGCTTTGAGCTTTTCTTCTTTTCTTCTTTTTCTCTTCTCCTTGCTGGGTTGAATCAAGTCTCAGCTCCGATTCCTCACAGTAGATGCAGTTGAGAAGATTAAAAAGTTGGTCTTTTTCTTCTAGTTGAGAATCCTCCGATTTTTTACTATTTGAATGGCTTGGATTCTTCTTTGAGCTTTGTGGAGTGGAAGGATTTGAATTTAAAAGCTCCTCTCTTGGATATAAGGCTCAAGACTTTTCGGATTTTGATTTTTGATCTTTTTCTATCCATTTCTCTATCTCTTTTTTTTTCTCTTAGTTCAAACGGTTGTTTTTCCCCTTTTTATAGATTTTCCTTTGATTTTTTGGATGGAAATCTAGCCATTGGAGTGTACCTGGAAGGATTTTCCATTCAAAAAAAATAGCCGTTAGATGTCAGAAATCAAAAATATTACCGTTAGAGCTGATCTGGCATTTTTTATTTTCGTCCAGGTGGGTTGGAGTCGGCTCCAGCTTTTCAGGTGTCGGCTCCAGATCAGTTTTCCATAAATAATAAAATCTGAGTTCATCGTGGAGTCGGCTCTGCAAAAGTAAGTGTCGGCTCGCCGTCGTCAGGTGTCGGCTCCCGAATACTGTAGGTGTTAGCTCCAGAATGCTCAAAAAATCAACGTTCTATTCCCGAATCGGAGTCAGCTCCAGACACTGTAAGTGTCAACTCCGAAACCTTAGGTGTCAGCTCCGAAACTCTAGGTGTCGGCTCCAGGTTGTATCAAAAATCAGATTAAAATTGAATTGGCCATGGGGTCGGCTCCAGACTTTCTAGGTGTCGACTCCAAGCTCTGAAACTTTGAAATCTCTGATTTGTATTTGATTCAAAATTCATTTCTTAATTTCTTTAAATTGATCAAATAAATTTAAGTCCTGAAATATTTATAAAATCCATTAGTAATCAAATAATATACTCAATTCCTTTATTAATCATCAAAATCAATGAATGGATCAACACCAACTTTGAATTTATAAATGCTACCTTACTTTCTAAGTTTATATGACAAGTAAAATGATTATGGCAATCACTAAATCTCCATCAATGGTTCCAGTAAGAACCATTGTTCGTACAGGTCACAAACCGAAATCATCTTGGTTTGAAAATCTATCTTTTCGTAATAAAATTATAGTTTGGCATTACAAACATTGAATCAGGATCGACAACAAACTGAAGAAGGAAGAAAAGTGTGAAACTACTATGCTCTGACAGCATCAATTGCTTTAATAATTGTTAAAAATTGCTTTAATAATTCTTTAATAATCATATGAAGTATAGACAAGTACAACCCAACTTGCGATCACCACTTATTCAACATCATACCAAACAAGAGGTACTTGAACAAGGACCCCTCGGAAGCCCATCTCTATAATAATAGCAACAATAAGCAGAACTGTCTACAAAATATGAATCCATTACCCAGAAGAAAAGATGAAAGTAAGGATGTGCGTGATGGGAATTTTGGGATGCTTGAAGGAATGCTTTTCATAAATTTTAATCATTTTGAAAAACAAACATCGCCAAAAGCCCTAATTTTCAAGATCGCCTTTATGCAGTTCAAAAACTAAATCAATTAAAATCTAAAACAAAAGGAGAAAAAAATACCTGGATTGCTAAATCCAATAATCTCCAAGAGGCACACAAGTGTATGCCCTTCAAAGGTGATCCACACGAGAATCAATTCGAAGAAGCACTCCTATTGCTTGCTAGAACCTTCTTGGCAACCTTTTTATCATATGCAGCCTTTTAATGCCTCTTTGGACTTTCTCCTCTTCAAAAGCTTTCTAAAAGCTTTCTAATAAGCCTCTACACACTCTAATAGCCTTTTTCTATCTCAACTTAGGGCATTGTCTTAATATGATAGTGACATTAAGACAAAGGGAGAAGAACATGGGAGAAGGAGGGCTTATGGGCTCTCTGTTTTCTCTTTCTTTTTTGTTCTCAGAATCCCATCTTCTGCCCTCTTTAAATAAAAACAAAGGGTTAGCAATGAGAGGCGTTGGATGGAGAGAAAAGGCACCATCCAAGGGGCAGGAGAAAGGGTGGAGACGTTTACGGGAGGAGCGCTTCTATCTGCTCTGAGGGGGCGCCAAGGTTCCAAGCGGTGTTCAGTTCAAACCCCACCAAGTACATATTAAATATTTAATTTATTAAATTATTTTATTAAAAAATTTAAATGATATTTAATAAATTAAACTCATTTAAATTCTAAATAAAATGGTTCAAAAAAAGGACTAAGGCCTCGGGTCAACCCAGACTAACCAAGTCAACTCAAACTAACCAAATCAGGCTGAAATTCGAATCCAATTCGAATTTGATCATCATAAAAAATCTAAAAAAATTCCATAAATTTAGATTAAACTCTAGATAGGCTGTCCAACACATGGCTAATGTTAATTTAAATCCAACTTAAATTTATTAGCCTAATCAGCAAGCAAATGGACCTAAACAGATTAAGTCAGGAGCTCGGGTTAGCCCACATATGCTAGTATGCGATCTTGGCCAACAATTAGGATCCAAAAATCCTAATAAAAATATTTTCAACTTATTCAATTAATTCTCTATTGTGTGTGACCCTCTGGGTTCCTCATCTAGCCAGCAGTAGTTTTTGATTTAGCTCGATTATGTATTCGACTATCTGAAAATGTCAAATCGGGCTAACTTAAACTGTCAATCTGGACCAACCTTCAAATTGACTTATGAAATCAATCTAATTATTTATAAAAACCTACAAGACAAGATTGACATCTAGCAATGTGTCATGCCTACCCAGAAGATGAGGAATTTGATAGAAATTATCAAAATACCCTTTAGTAAAAAGTTACCGTGCAATTCAATCCTTCGATATTTTTTTATTCCGATTAAGTGATGGGCATGGATAAATGTCAAACCCTCATACTTAATCCATTTGAATCTCTAATCATTAATGAAGACTCAATCGATGATAAATAAGAAAACCTTTTCTAATTTCATCATACTTTGATCAAAGATTTTCTGAGTCAACATTTGATGAGATTACTTGGGATAAATACTCCTCTTACTAGGAGTCATCGATTCCTTGTTGACCTACTCATTACCTTCATACACAATCCTTCATATCTAGCATCACCTCGTACATAACCTTTTGTTATGAATGAATATGAACCAAAATATGGATTCATGTGCACAAGATACTATGGTGGTCTCAGGTTTAAGGATTACTTGCATAACTCTCACTTAGAGAACAATATATTATGATAAGTAAGTAAAACTTTCATTTGATGTTCTCCTGTCGATCAATTCAGTGAACTCATAACCTAATGAGCACCCACATCTTTGTATTAGTGTCCCTACACAAGTGGTCGTGAGACCAACCACCCTCACAATCGAGCATACATAAGATGTGCTAGTCTATCCAGATTCATCGATCCCCAAATCGATAATCCTATGACTAAGAATATTCTAGATTAGGGTTTATAGGTTTTAGGTCTCACTGTTATCTTTGTAACCCTAAAAACATTGCCCTATTCTATGGGGTTCATCATAAAAAATATAAGACACAGCATATGATGAAATATAAAATTGCCTCTATTATCATTCTTGAGTTGAGAGAAATTATAAATTTTACCACTGATACAACAACTGTGATTGGATTTCAGGACATAATTCTTTCAATCTCTCACTTGCACTAAAGCCAATCGCCCTTGTATTTAATATCCATACAATCAAGATGGCGATCTAACTGCTGTAGTGGAAGGGCCTTAGTGAATGGGACTGATATGTTGTTCTTTATTTCAACTCGTTCTATCACCACATCATGTCTTTCAATGATGTCTTGAACGAGGTGGAAGCGTCTCAGGATGTGCTTGGATTTATGGTGAGACCTTGGTTCCTTCGCTTGTGCCACAGCTCCAGTGTTATCACAATATAATGGCACCGGCTGTTGTATAGTAGGAACTACATCTAATTCGGTGATGAACTTCTTCATCCAGACAGCTTCCTTAGCGGCTTCACTTGTAGCTATGTATTCTGCCTCAGTGACTGAATCAGCTACAATTGGCTGCTTGGTACTTTTCCAACTCACTGCTCCTCCATTCAGAGTGTAGACATACTCTGATATAGACTTACTATCATCTGTATCAGATTGAAAACTAGAATCTGTGTAGCCTTCTAGTTTTAAGTCTGATCCTCCATATATGAGAAAAACATCTTTACTCCTGGCAGCGTACGGATGCTCGTAGAAAGGAATGATGCGAATTTAGAGGCTATATTTGATCCTAGCTTTCAGAGTCCAAACGTGAAACATCGGGGGAGCAGGGCTTAACCGCCCGAGACCGTGGACGAATCAACTTCGTGAGCTGCTACCATCCTTCGATGTTGTTCTCGCTTTAGAAAGGCGTCAAGTTTTTTTTTTTTTTTTTAATTATGAAACAATCAATTATTAGTTATCTATGAAAATATTTTTGTTAAGTAAAGAAAGATTTTTTTAAAAAAATTCTATAGGAAGATATCCCATCCTTCTTTTCACAAAATGGTTGAGAGAGAGGATGAAGAGAATTATAATTAAAGAATTTATGACTAAAATATAGTTATTTATAAGGCAACTCTATACTTGTTGTAATTATCGAACTTGGCATTTAAGAAAAATAAATAATAAGACATGTTACATGCTATGTTATATAATATATAACAAATATAAATCAATATCAAATAAAGAAATTAAAAGAAAAATTCAAAATATAATATTACTAAATAGAAAAAAATATGGCATATCTTATAAACTTATCTTCAAAGCATAAATATAAATACTTAATATGCATCTCAATCATTTTTTTTAATTATGAATCAATCAATTATTAGTTATTTATGGAAATATTTTTGTTAAGTAAAGGAAGATTTTTAAAAAAATTTCTATAGGAAGATATCCGGTCCTTCTTTTACAAATGGTTAGAGAGAGGATGAAGAGAATTATAATTAAAGAATTTATGGCTAGAATATAGTTATTTATAAGGCAACTTTGTAATTATCAAACTTGGCATTTAAAAATAAATAATAAGACATGTTACATACTATGTTTATAATAATATATAACAAATAAATCAATATCAAATAAAGAAATTAAAAAGAAAAAATCAAAATATAATATTACTAAATTAAAAAAATGTGGCATATCTTATAAACTTATTTTCAAGGCATAAATATACTTAATATGCATCTCAATCATTTTTTCATCCTTAAAGTTATTTCATCTTTTTTAGTTTTTTCATCTTTGGAATTCATAAACTGAAAGAAGGTAAAAGATGAAGAAGGTGATCGGATTTAAGGCTTGTTGTAGTCAAATGTAGCCAAGCATACCTTTATATAAAGAGAGTCAAACTTGACTACATTGAAATATAACCAAATTTTGAATTCGATCGTTTTTTACCCCTTCTTTTCTACCTTTTATATTTTTAAAATTCATAATCTGCATGGATGGTGATCGAATTTAGGCTTAACTACATTCAAATATAATCAATCCTAACACTTTACATACATACATACATACATACATATATACATATATATATATATATATAAAGCATGGTTGGACATTAAAATAGTATCATCATTTAGGAATCCATTAGATCCATAAATTTCAATCAATGGTTCATGTATGAAAGTTAACATCATTGATAGTAGTATCATCAAGTTTTTTTTCTTTTTTTTAATTAGGAATTAATCAATTATTAGTTATTTATGGAAATATTTTCGTTAAGTAAAGGAAGATTTTTTTTAAAAAAAATTCTATAGGAAGATATCGGTTTCTTTTTACAAAATGGTTGGAGAGAGAGGATAAAGAGAATTATAATTAAAGAACTTATGGCTAGAATATAGTTATTTATAAGGCAACTCTATACTTGTTGTAATTACCAAACTTGGCATTTAAGAAAAATAAATAATAAGACATGTTATATACTATGTTTATAATATATAACAAATATAAATCAATATCAAATAAAGAAATTAAAAGAAGAAAAAATCAAAATATAATATTACTAAATAGAAAAAATATGGCATATCTTATAAACTTATCTTCAAAGCATAAATATAAATATTAATATGCATCTCAATCATTTTTTTCATCCTTAAAGTTACTCCATTTTTTATTTTTTTATCTTTGGAATTCATAAATTGAAAGAAGGTGAAGGTGAAGAAGGTGATCGGATTTAAGGTTAGTTATATTCAAATGTAGCCAAGCATACCTTTATATAAAGAGGGTTGAATTTGACAACATTAAAATAAAGCCAAGTTTTGAATTCAATCATCTCTTTTACCATTGGATCCATGTGGATCATGAAGCCACCCCTTCTTTTTTACATTTTATATTTTTAAATTTCGTAATCTGAAGATACAAACTTTTTTATTCAAACTCGTCCATAAATATGCAAAATCCCTTGCATAGTTTTTGCTACTCCCATGTGCTGATATGATCATCACTTTTGAAGACTACCTAATTCATCCTTGCAAAAATTTCTACTACATCTAAAGTCTAACATAGCATATCACTTTGAAGGATCATTCTAACTTTGACAATTTTCTCTATTAAATTTATGTTCATGGGATATAACTATAGCTTTATATATCAACCAACCATAATTCTCCTTTATCCAAGTTTGTGACTAACTTTGAGTTTTATATATAGAAGAAGTTAATAAATCTCTTCAACAGGCTTACAAAATCTTATTTAAAGTGTTGGCTTTCAGTCTTACTATCTTTCTTCCCAACTCGCAATCCGCATTCAACAAATATGCATTAATTGTGGAAGATTTTTATTTTTTATCTACTTACAAAATCCTTAATATAAGAGAAATGATATAATTAGAAATAAACATATAACTTTAAAAGATAGAACTAGAAATAAACATAAAATGATAGGAGTAGCCCCAAGCCCCAATTGAATATAAAATGAGAGAAAATGATTGCGGTGGTTTAGACATATACAACGTAGACCTTTAGATACTTCAGTTAGAGAGAATGATCTCTTAACAATCCATGGTAAGGATAGAGGTAGAAATAGACCTAAACTAAGATGAATAAAAATAATTAAAAAATATATAACTATTTATAATTTGAAAACTTTGTCCCGAGTAGAGAGAGTGGAGGAAGCAGATTCATGTAGCCGACCCCATGTAGTTGGGAAAAGGCTTAGATGAGTCGAGTTGAATTGAGTTGTACAAAATCCTTACTCATTGATTTGAAAACACGTTTGATAATATTAACTAAAATTTTTTATTTGCCTTATTTCTAGTGAGAGTTTTTCACCATATGTAGATTGGCTAGGTTAGGGCTCTTCTATCTTCACCTTCCATGACTCCTTTAATTAATGGCAAGTTAGATAAATGGATGATATGCAAGAAAGGCCTTATACAAGATGATCCTTCCCTTCTCTTTTCATCTTAATTGTTGATGTTTTATTGAGAATATGAAAAAAGGCTTACTAGATTGGACACTCGCCAAGTTTCAAATATATTTCTAGTTTTTATTTTGCTATTGGCATCATTATTTTTTGTGCTACAAAGAGGCTCCTCTAGGATGTGTTTGGATTTTCAAAAGAGATTTCATTTGAAATAATGATTTTAGAATTCAAAAATCAAGATATTCTTTAAACGAGGATTTCTAAAATTCTATGGAATTTCAAATTCTCCAAAGTAGCTATTTATAAATTTAACTCTTAAAGAGTTCATTAGCAAAGCCCTCCTTAAAATCTACTTGAAAGTGATCAAAATATTTAATTTTATTTACATACCAAAATATTTACATAAATATCATTTATTTAATTATATAAATATTACATAGATAAAATAATATTTATAAAAAAATAATAGTATTATTAAATATTATCAAATATGTTATATACACATACCAATATAAATATTATTAAATAAAATATTTATGTAATTAAAATAATAAAATTTATAATTTATCACTTTAAATAATTTTATTTTATTGTAATAATTATTTATAAATATTTTATGATTAATTTGTATATTTGTAAATAAAATTATTTTTAATTATATAATATTTATAAGGAAAATATGAATTTAGTTAGAAAATTTCTAATATTATTTAATAATAAATATAATATTTAAATATATATTAATTTCATAAATATTATTAATATATGCAATAGTATAACAATAAAATTCTAATATGAAATAAAAATATTGATGAGTATTATTGAAATAAATATTAAATATTTTTTCATAAATATTCAATATTTACATAAAAATATTAAAATATTTTAGTAAAATTATATGAATTTATAATAATATGTCTAGAAACTTTATAATCACTGGATAAAATTTCATTTTCAAGAGAAACTATCTAAATAAAAATTTATGAAATTTTGGAATTTTAAATGCTGCATTTTTAAATGCATCATCCAAATGTAACCTAAGTGGCTCCTAAGGCTATTATATTGGATTTTGAGGGTTTATTAGGTTTTAAAGTGAACTTTTATGGGAGTATTATTGTATACTTCATATTAGTAATAAGAAAGAAGAATTATTTATTTCTATCTTGAATGGTAAGAAAGGCAACCTATTGTTTTCTTACCTTAGCCTCCCTCTTTGTGTTTGGAAGTTACCTAGATAAGCTTAAATTCTTCTCTTGAAAAGAATGCCATCGAGGTTATTGGGAAAAAAAAAGTCATTGGGTGAGAGGCTCATTCTAGTAAACTCTATTCTTATTATTTTGTCATCTTATCATGTGTTTGTGTTTAAATTACCTCAATGGGTTTGATCAAATGGGTTTGCATGCGAATTGATTAGAATAGAAAAGTTTCCTTTAAAAGGAAAGGATATATTTATGGGTTTGACTATTTTCATGAATTAGGAGACAGTATGTAAGTCCAAGAAAGGAAGTATGAAAATTAATGATATTTACACATTTAATAAAGTATTTCTTGCTAAATGAGTATTGAAATTTTTCTTCATACTCATTCGCACCTTCAAAAAAACCTTGTGAATTAGGTATGCTACTCAAAGAAAATTTAACATTCTAAGTCAAGAAGGTATTTATTTCCTTTTCTTTGGTATCAAGAGATATTAATCCTGATGTGAGGGGTTTTTAGAATTGCATTTTTTTAAGCTGATCAATGTAAAAGGGATAAGATCATGAATAAACTTATAGTTATGTTCTACTCCACTGGGCTATCTACCCCTTGATCTCTACTTTAGCATTCTAAAAAATTAGATTTTAATTTGTGATCAATAAAACTAGAGAATAGGAAGATAGCGCATTAAACCAATCCGTCCCCGCAATAGAATTCAACATAAATAGCTTTTGGACCTTTTAAGACTTTCTCGCACCAATTCAACCATCCAAGACCATGGATACTCTAGTTTGAAAACTTTTCAACAAATATTCCTACTCCATAATTTTTTTCTATAAATTTTTAAATGAGGGCCTTTTTAACTATTTGATAATATCATGAAAATGCATCTGGCACTTACCAAGTATGCTGGTTCACTATAAAAATATGTGCAGTCACAATAATCAATATGTAAATTTAATTCTAACTAAGCATTTAACAAGAACCCTCATTCACTACAAAAAAAAAAATACTTTTGCATTAAAGCTACATCAAAGGGCAAAAATATTTGAAATCTTAAAACAAGACCATTGGCAAAAATATTTGAAATCTTAAAACTAGACCATTCTTGTAGATAATAATATGAGAGAGAGAAGGAGAAATTAAAAAAAAAATATTCCCTGGTATGTTCTCTTAAAATTTTAAATTAAAAAAAAATTATAATTATTAAAATTGGATCGAATGGATCGAACTGGTTTAACTCTGAGACTAAACCGATTCGTTTCTAACATAATGAATGCCGTTTCAAATTCCTTGGTAGTTTGGCCTTAGTCCCTTCGACTTCTGAGCTTCTTCAAGAGGGACGTCTACACTCTCAACCAAGGGAAGACTGGTAATGGCATGACACTTCCCAAGACAAACACAATTTTTAGTTTGCAGTAGGCGGAAGCGCATACCTTTGAATTCCAAGGAGAGAGTAGTAATAGGAGCCGTCGGATCCAGCCCCATCAACACCCATCGCCAGAGATCTATCGCATGGAGGGTCGGAGATCGGCGCGATAGAGGTAGGGAAAGGAGGGAGAGAGATGTCCACAAGGAGGGACAGGAGAAGGGCGGTTGGGAATTGGACCTATTATAGGAGGAGAAGGAAGTTCTCAAATCTAATTATTTTCTACTGGTTTCTTTTTTTCGGCTCGGGGTAAAAAATATCTTCTAAGCCCGAAGTCATTCGGACCAATCGTAGCGGAATTCCCCCTGCTATATATTTTCTTGAGCATCCAAAGATTGCCACTTTGGTTTGGGGTTATTTGCAGGAATGTCATTGGGCCATGGAGTTTCTCTGCCCGACTACCTCTTGGGTTTTATTTTTTATTCTTAATAATAACTTGGCCCATTTAGAGCTGAATTTTACAGTTTTTGTTATCATACACTTTTAGTTGATCTTAATATTTTATTAAAAATTAATTTTATTATTATAAATATATTTATTATCATACACTTTTAGTTGATCTTAATTTTTTATTAATTTTTTATTAAAAATTAATTTTATTACTATAATATATTTTATATTAAAATAATTAATCTAATGGTCAATCGATGATCCAACGATTGAACCAGTGATCCGATGACCCGAGCCTTGGCCGGATTGATGTCGGCCAGGTCTAACAACTATAGGAAATATATTAGGTCATCATTGAAAAAATTCCAACTTTGAATTTATAAATGCAGCCTTACTTTCTAAGTTTATATGGCAAGTAAAATGATTGTGGCAATCACTAATCATCTCCATCAATGGTTCCAGTAAGCACCATTGTTCGTACAGGTCACAAACCGAAATCATCTTGGTTTGAAAATCTATCTTTTCGTAATAAAATTATAGTTTGGCATTACAACATTGAATCAGGATCGGACAACAAACTGAAGAAGGAAGAAAAGTGTAAAACTACTATGCTCTGACAGCATCAATTGCTTTAATAATTGTTAAAAATTGCTTTAATAATTGCTTTAATAATCCTATGAAGTATAGACAAGTACAACCCAACTTGCGATCACCACTTATTCAACAACATCATACCAAACAAGAGGTACTTGAACAAGGACCCCTCGAAAGCCCATCTCTATAATAATAGCAACAATAAGCAGAACTGTCTCCAAAATATGAATCCATTACCTAGAAGAAAAGATGAAAGTAAGATGTGCGTGATGGGAATTTTGGGATGCTTGAAGGAATGCTTTTCATAAACTTTAATCATTTTGAAAAACAAACATCACCAAAAGCCCTAATTTTCAAGATCGCCTTTATGCAGTTCAAAAACTAAATCAATTAAAATCTAAAATAAAAGGAGTAAAAAGATACCTGAATTGCTAAATCCAATAATCTCCAAGAGGCACACAAGTGTATGCCCTTCAAAGGTGATCCACACGAGAATCAATTCGAAGAAGCACTCCTATTTGCTTGCTAGAACCTTCCTGGTAGCCTTTTTATCATATGTAGCCTTTTAATGCCTCTTTGGACTTTCTCATCTTCAAAAGCTTTCTAAAAGCTTTCCAATAAGCCTCTACAAACTCTAATAGCCTTTTTCTATCTCAACTTAGGGCATTGTCTTAATATGATAGTGACATTAAGACAAAGGGAGAAGAACAGGGGAGAAGGATGGCTTACGGGCTCTCTGTTTCTCTTTTTTTTCTGTTCTCAGAATCCCATCTGCTGCCCCTTTAAATAGAAACGAAGGGGCAGCAATGAGAGGCGTTGGATAGAGAGAAAAGGCGCCATCCAAGGGGCATGAAGAAAGGGTGGAAACGTTTTACGTGAGGAGCGCTTCTATCTGCTCCGAGGGGGCGCCGAGGTTCCAAGGGGTCTTCAGTTCAAACCCCACCAAGTACATATTAAATATTTAATTTATTAAATTATTTTATTAATAATTTAAATAATATTTAATAAATTAAACTCATTTAAATTCAAAATAAAATGGTTCAAAAAAAGGACTAAGGCCCGGGTCAACCCAGACTAACCAAGTCAACTCAAACTAACCAAATCAGGCTGAAATTCGAATCCAATTCGAATTTGATCATCATAAAAAATCTAAAAAAATTCCATAAATTTAGATTAAACTCTAGATAGGCTGCCCAACACATGGCTAATGTTAATTTAAATCTAACTTAAATTTATTAGCCTAATCAGCAAGCAAATGGACCTAAACAGATTAAGTCAAGAGCTCGGGTTAGCCCACATATGCTAGTATGTGATCTTGGCCAACAAATTAGGATCCAAAAATCCTAATAAAAATATTTTCAACTTATTCAATTAATTCTCTATTGTGTGTGACCCTCTGGGTTCCTCATCTAGCCAGCAATAGGTTTTTGATTTAGCTTGATTATGTATCCGACTATCTGAACAGGTCAAATCGGGCTAACTTAAATTGTCAATCTGGACCAACCTTCAAATTGACTTATGAAATCAATCTAATTGATTTATAAAAACCTAAAAATAAGATTGACATCTAGCAATGCGTCATGCCTCTAAGAAGATGAGGAATTTGAAAGAAATTACCAAAATACCCTTTAGTGGCAAGTTACCGTTCAATTCAATCCTTCGATATTTTTTTATCCCGATTAAGTGATGGGCATGGATAAATGTCAAACCCTCATACTTAATCCATTTGAATCTCTAATCATTAATGAAGACTCAATCAATGATAAATAAGAAAGCCTTTTCTAATTTCATCATACTTTAATCAAAGATTTTTTGAGTCAACATTTGATGAGATTACTTGGGATAAATACTCCTCTTACTAGGAGTCATCGATTCCTTGTTGATCTACTCATTACTTTCATACACAATCCTTCATATCTAGCATCACCCCATACATAACCTTTTGTTATGAATGAATATGAACCAAAATATGGATTCATGTGCACAAGATACTATGGTGGTCTCAGGTCTAAGGATTACTTGCATAACTCTCACTTAGAGAACAATCTATTATGACAAATAAGTAAAACTTTCATTTGATGTTCTCCTGTCGGATCAATTCAGTAAACTCATAACCTAATGAGCACCCACATCTTTGTATTAGTGTCCCTGCACAAGTGGTCGTGAGACCAACCACCCTCACAATCGAGCATACATAAGATGTGCTAGTCTATCCAGATTCATCGATCCTCAAATCGATGATCCTATGACTAGAATATTCTAGATTAGGGTTTATAGGTTTTAGGTCTCACTGTTATCTTTGTAACCCTAAAAACATTGCCCTATTCTATGGGGTTCATCATAAAAAATATAATACACAGCATATGATGAAATATAAAATTGCCTCTATTATCATTCTTGAGTTGAGAGAAATTACAAATTTTACCACTGATACAACAACTGTGATTGGCTTTCAGGACATAATTCTTTCAATCTCTCACTTGCACTAAAGCCAATCGCCCTTGTATTTAATATCCATACAATCAAGATGACGATCTAACTGCTGTAGTGAAAGGGCCATAGTGAATGAGTCTGCTATGTTGTTCTTTGTTTCAACTTGTTCTATCACCACATCATGTCTTTCAATGATGTCTCAACGAGGTGGAAGCGTCTCAAGATGTGCTTGGATTTATGGTGAGACCTTGGTTCCTTCGCTTGGGCCATAGCTCCAGTGTTATCGTAATATAATGGCACCGCTGTTGTATAGTAGGAACTACGTCTAATTCGGTGATGAACTTCTTCATCCAGACAGCTTCCTTAGCGGCTTCACTTGCAGCTATGTACTCTGCCTCAATGACTGAATCAGCTACAATTGGCTACTTGGTCCTTTTCCAACTCACTGCTCCTCCATTCAGTGTAGACATACCCTGATATAGACTTACTGTCATCTGGATCAGATTGAAAACTAGAATCTGTGTAGCCTTCTAGTTTTAAGTCCGATCTTCCATATATGAGAAAAACATCTTTACTCCTGGCAGCGTACGGATGCTCGTAGAAATGAATGATGCGAATTTAGAGGCTATATTTGATCCATAGCTTTCGGAGTCCGAACGTGAAACATCGGGGGAGCAGGGCTTAACCGCCCGAGGCCGTGGACGAATCAACTTCGTGAGCTGCTACCATCCTTCGATGTTGTTCAAGCTTTTAGAAAGGCATCATTTTTTTTTCTTTTTTTTTAATTATGAAACAATCAATTATTAGTTATCTATGAAAATATTTTTGTTAAGTAAAGAAAGATTTTTTTAAAAAATTTCTATAGGAAGACATCCCATCCTTCTTTTCACAAAATGGTTGGAGAGAGAGGATGAAGAGAATTATAATTAAAGAATTTATGGCTAAAATATAGTTATTTGTAAGGCAACTCTATACTTGTTGTAATTATCGAACTTGGCATTTAAGAAAATAAATAATAAGACATTTTACATGCTATGTTTATAATAATATATTACAAATATAAATCAATATCAAATAAAGAAATTAAAAGAAGAAAAAATCAAAATATAATATTACTAAATAGAAAAAAATATGGCATATCTTATAAACTTATCTTCAAAGCATAAATATAAATACTTAATATGCATCTCAATCATTTTTTTTAATTATGGATCAATCAATTATTAGATATTTATGGAATATTTTTGTTAAGTAAAGAAGATTTTTTTAAAAAAATTCTATAGGAAGATATCCGGTACTTCTTTTTACAAATGGTTAGAGAGAGAGGATGAAGAGAATTATAATTAAAGAATTTATGGCTAGAATATAGTTATTTATAAGGCAACTTTGTAATTATCGAACTTGGCATTTAAGAAAAATAAATAATAAGACATGTTACATACTATGTTTATAATAATATATAACAAATATAAATCAATATCAAATAAAGAAATTAAAAGAAGAAAAAAAATCAAAATATAATATTACTAAATTAAAAAAATGTGGCATATCTTATAAACTTATTTTCAAGGCATAAATATAAATACTTAATATGCATCTCAATCATTTTTTTCATCCTTAAAGTTATTTCATCTTTTTTAGTTTTTTCATCTTTGGAATTCATAAACTGAAAGAAGGTAAGAGATGAAGAAGGTGATCGGATTTAAGGCTTGTTGTATTCAAATGTAGCCAAGCATACCTTTATATAAAGAGAGTCAAACTTGACTACATTGAAATATAACCAAGTTTTGAATTTGATCGCCTTTTTTACCCCTTCTTTTCTACCTTTTATATTTTTAAAATTCATAATCTGCATGGATGGTGATCGAATTTAGGCTTAACTACATTCAAATATAATCAAGCCTAACACTTTACATACATACATACATATATACACACACATATATATATATATATATATATATAACATGGTTGGACATTAAAATAGTATCATCATTTAGGCATCCATTAGATCCATAAATTTCAATTAATGGTTCATGTTTGAAAGTTAACATCATTGATAGTAGTATTATCAAGTTTTTTTTCTTCTTTTTTAATTATGAATTAATCAATTATTAGTTATTTATGGAAATATTTCGTTAAGTAAAGGAAGATTTTTAATATAATTTCTATAGGAAGATATCCGGTCCTTCTTTTTACAAAATGGTTGGAGAGAGAGGATGAAGAGATTATAATTAAAGAATTTATGACTAGAATATAGTTATTTATAAGGCAAATCTATACTTGTTGTAATTATCGAACTTGGCATTTAAAAAAATAAATAATAAGACATGTTATACTATATTATATAATATATAACAAATATAAATCAATATCAAATAAAGAAGTTAAAAAAGAAAAAAAATCAAAATATAATATTACTAAATAGAAAAAAATATGGCATATCTTATAAACTTATCTTCAAAGCATAAATATAAATACTTAACATGCATCTCAATCATTTTTTTAATTATGAATCAATCAATTATTAGTTATTTATGGAAATATTTTTGTTAAGTAAAGGAAGATTTTTTCAAAAAATTTCTATAGGAAGATATCCAGTCCTTCTTCTTGGAGAAAGAGGATGAAGAGAATTATAATTAAAGAATTTATGGCTAGAATATAGTTATTCATAAGGCAACTCTATACTTGTTGTAATTATCAAACTTGGCATTTAAGAAAAATAAATAATAAGACATGTTACATACTGTGTTATAATAATATATAACAAATAAATCAATATCAAATAAAGAAATTAAAAGAAGAAAAACTCAAAATAATATTACTAATTTAAAAAATGTGGCATATCTTATAAACTTATCTTTAAAGCATAAATATAAATACTTAATATGCATCTCAATCATTTTTTTCATCCTTAAAGTTATTCCATCTTTTTTAGTTTTTTCATCTTTGGAATTCATAAACTGAAAGAAGGTAAAAGATGAAGAAGGTCATCGGATTTAAGGTTTGTTGTATTCAAATGTAGCCAAGCATACCTTTATATAAAAAGTGTCAAACTTGACTAGATTGAAATATAGCCAAGTTTTGAATTTGATCATCTTTTTTACCCCTTTTTTTTACCTTTTATATTTTTAAAATTCATAATCTGCATGCATGGTGGTCGAATTTAGGCTTAACTACATTCAAATATAATCAAGCCTAACACTTTACATACATACATACATACATACATACATATATATATATATATATATAAAGCATGGTTGGACATTACACTACAAGAAAATACTGAAATAGCGATGCAAATTTAGCGACGCATAATTACGTCGCTAAATTGCGACCTCTTTGCGACGCCTTTGTAACAACAAAATACGACGCATTAGCGACTCATTAGCGACTCAATTAACCAAAAAATCAAAAAAAAATTAAATTTTAATTTTGCAAGCAAATATTGCGTCGCAGTATTTTTAAATTAATTTTTTATAAAATATAAATATCAAAAAAAATATTGCGACGCAATATTTGCGTCGCAATGTTTTTAACAGAATTAAATATTTTAAATAGCGATGCATTAGCGACACAATAAAATAGATAATTAGAAAAATTATTTTTAATTTAGTGATGCACCAATTGCATCGCATATAATTGAAATGAAATTAAATTTTATAAAATCTAATTATTGAAAAAAATATTGCGATGCATCACAGTGCATCGCAATTTTTAAAAGAATTAATATATTAAATAGCGACGCAATAAATTAGAAAAATAAGAAAAATAATTTTTAATTTAGCAACGCAACAAATGCGTCGCAAATAATTTAAATGAAATTATATTGTTTAAAGTATAAATAGTTTACAAAATATTGCGACGCATAACAGTGTGTCACAATGTTTTGAAAAGAATTAAATATTTTAAATAGCGACGCCTTAGCGACGCAATAAAATTGAAAAATAGAAAAATTATTTTTAATTTAGCGACGCAACAATTACATCGCAAATAATTTAAATAGAATTATATTTTTTACAGTAGTAATATTTTAAAAAATATTGCGATGCCAACCAGTGCATCGCAATATTTTGAAAAGAATTAAATATTTTAAATAGCGACGCCTTAGCGACGCAATAAACTAGAAAAATAGGAAAATTATTTTTAATTTAGCGACGACACAAATGCATCACAAATAATTTAAATGGAATTATATTTTTTATAGTACTATTTTAAAAAATATTGCAACACCACCCAGTGCGTCGCAATATTTTGGAAAAAATTAAATATTTTAAATAGCGACGCATTAGCGACGCAATAAACCAGAAAATAAATTAAAATTATTTTTAATTTAGCGACGCAATAACTGCATCGCAATAATTTTAAATAAAATTAAATTTTATAAATTATAAATATGATAAAAAATAATTACGATGTAACACAGTGAGTTGCAATATTTTTAAAAAATTAATTATGTTAAATAGCAACGCATTAGCGATGTAATAAGTGAAAATATTAATTTAGAAAATTATGTTTTAATATAGTGACATACTTGTTGCATCGTAATTATTAGAATTAAAGTTAATTTTTATATATTATAATTATCAAATTAAAAAAATACGATGCAACCCTTTGCGTCGTTATATATTTAAAAAAATTAATTATGTTAAATAGCGATCGATTCAAAATCGATCGTGACCGATCAGAATAAGGGCTTGGATCGATCGCAACCCTCGAACCTTTGCCGATCAGACGATTGCCGTGGTCCGCGATCGTCGTCACCGATCGGGATCAGGCTTGGATCGATCGCAACCGTTGGATCATCGCCGATCTCGGATGGATCGCCACGGTTCGAGATCGGTCGTGGCCGATCGGGATCAGGGCTTGGATCGATCGCAACCGTCGGATCGTCGCCGATCTCGGACGGATTGCAACTGTCCAAGATCGGTCGTGGCCGATCGGGATCACGGCTTGGATCGATCGCAACAGTCGGATCATCATCGATCTCGGACGGATTGCAACTGTCCAAGATAGGTCGTGGCCGATCGGGATCACGGCTTGGATCGATCGCAACCATCGGACCTTTGCCGATCGGACCGATTGCCGCGGTCCGCGATCGGTTGTCGCCGATCGCGATCAGGGCTTGGATCGATCGCAATCGTCGGATCGTCGCCGATCTCGGACGGATTGCAACTATCCGAGATAGGTCGTGGCCGATCAGGATCACGGCTTGGATCGATTGCAACCATCGGACCTTTGTCGATCAGACCGATTGCTGCGGTCCGTGATCGGTCATCGCCGATCGGGATCAGGGCTTGGATCGATCGCAACCGTTGGATCATCGCCGATCTCGGATGGATCGCCACGGTCCGAGATCGGTCGTGGCCGATCAGGATCAGGGCTTGGATCGATCGCAACCATCGGATCGTCGTCGATCTCGGACGGATTGCAACTGTCCGAGATAGGTCGTGGCGATTAGGATCAGGGCTTGGATCGATCGCAACCGTCGGATCTTTGCCGATCGGACCGATTGCCATGGTCCGCGATCGGTCGTCGCCGATCGGGATCAGGGCTTGGATCGATTGCATATGCAATGTGGATAATAAGTGATTTTCCGGCATATGCAATGTTGTCTGGTTGGAGCACTGCTGGACGTCTGGCATGCCCTCATTGCATGTATGATTCGGATGCATTTACATTGCAGAAGAGTGGTAAGCAGTCATGGTTTGATAACCATAGGAAGTTCTTGCCCCCAAATCATCCTTACAGGCGTAACTTGATCGCCTTCCGGAAGAACAAAGCAGTCACAAAATTTGCCGAACCGGTTAGGTCCGGCACGGATATATTTGATACTATAGAGCATTTGGGGTTGATGTATGCATGGGAACCAGATGCAGATAGAATAAATGGCCGTATATGTAAAGAACATAACTGGAAGAAGCGAAGTATATTTTGGGATTTGCCTTATTGGAGCACAAATCTCATCCGGCACAACTTGGATGTTATGCATATCGAGAAAAATTTCTTTGATAACATATTTAACACGGTGCTAAACATCCCGGGAAAACAAAAGATACTGCAAAGTCAAGAGAAGAACTTAATCAGTATTGCAGAAGAGGTGATTTGAGAAGGAGTGCCGATGGGACCTATCCTAAAGCCTGTTACACTCTTGACAGAAATTCACGAGAAGTTTTATGTAACTGGCTTAGAGGGTTAAAATTTCCAGATGGTTATGCCTCAAATATCGGTAGGTGTGTGGACATGCATAAGCTCAAGTTGTTCGGCATGAAGAGTCACGACTGCCATGTTTTCATGCAACGGTTATTACCTATAGCTTTTCGTGAGTTGCTTCGCAACATGTCTGGAAGGCATTGACGGAGCTCAGCTTATTCTTCAAGGAGTTATCTGCCGCAGTCATTACTTCTGCATCCATGGCAAGGCTTGAGGAGGAAATTCCAATTATTTTATGCAAGCTGGAGCGAATATTTCCTCCCAGTTTTTTTGACTCAATGGAGCATTTACCGGTTCACTTGCCATACGAAGCGAGCATAGCTGGTCCCGTGCAGTATCGCTGGATGTATCCTTTCGAGAGGTAAATATATACATCATTAAGACATGTTGACATTTCAAATATTATTTCATTGCTTGAAAAATTGGTTAATTTTTTGTTCAACTTTACATATAGGTATCTTAAGAAGTTAAAAAATAATGTGCGTAATAAGGCAAGGGTTGAAGGTTCTATATGCAATGCACACTTGGTCGAAGAAGTTTCAGCTTTTGCCTCGCATTACTTTGAGGGTCACGTCCACACGAGGAGCCGAAATCTTGGTCGTAACGATGACGTATGTGTGGACGAAGGAGAACCTAATGACGGTAGAATATCAATTTTTAAAGTATCGGCCGTTCATTTGGTGGGCAGAAGTCAAGAAATCTTAGCGATATGGAGTATAATGCAGCACATTATTACATCCTAATGAACTGTAGAGAAGTCGATCCATATATTGAGTAAGTGTATACTTCAATGCTTAATTAAAATTTAAATTTAATAATATACCATAATATTTAATTGCTAACATCAGTTTTAATCCTTTTCATCCCATAAGGATGTTTGTGATAGACAACGACAGATGAATCCCGACATCAGTCAAGTTGCAATTGGGCAGAAGTTAGAAACGGAGTTTGCTTACTGGTTTTATGAATTTGTGAGTAGTATCACTCAATCAATTTCAATAATGGCTTTATTTTTTGAATTGGATGTGAATAGCTTATTAATTTATAGGTAAACGGTCCATGGTCACAACCGACAATATTTTCATTAAATGTCTATCGCAATGGCCATTGAAGACCGTAACAACCTCTACTGGCTATTTTGTAATGGGTACAAATTTCAGATTGAACGATTAGCAGCTTCAAGAGGCACGCAGAACTGGGGCGTGTGTGTTAAAGGAGAAAGTGTTGGAGCAAATATGCAGGATTATTATGGAAAGTTAGTAGAGGTGGTTGAAGTTGAATATCCCGGTTGGCCTATGAAACGAACCGTATTGTTTCGTTGTGATTGGTTCGATCCGATAGTTCCTGTGGGCAAAAGGGTTCATAACGACTACAATTTGGTTGAAGTGAACCATCGACGAAGATTGCAGAAATATGACCCATTCATCCTTGCATCCCAAGCTCAGCAAGTGTTTTACTGCGGATATCCAAGTTTGCGCAACGACAAGCGAGATTGGTGGGCTGTTTCTAAAATCGTCCCACGTTCAACAATCGTATTAGAGGAGAGTTCATCAAGTCAATCAGCCGAGTGCCCTGCATTTCAAGAGGATGAGATGGAAATGCATGCAATTGAGGACGACACAAGGGCTCCTGAAACATCACTTAGAGATCCAAATGGTGATGTCCAAGAAATTGCGGATGCAAATGTTCGGTTTCCTTCCGATGATAATGAAACTGAATCGCAGTCCGATACGGCATCGGATGTTGAACCAACATTTCACGAAACAAATGACACCGATTAAACATAGAGGTTTTTTAAAATTTAACTTTTTTTTATAAGTGTTAATTTTACATAGTCAATCATTAATCGTAATTTAATTGTGTGAATCTTTAGTATTTTCAGTATGACGGGCAGAGGTAGATCTACCGACGACAGGGAGTGAGCAGGACGTAGCTGCTGCATCAGATCACATGAGCGTCGGAGATGGAGAGTTTGGATCTCCAGCAGAGGCGCAGCCTTCGATCTCTGCAGCAGTATTACCATCCAGCCGATCGGCACAGACCTCCGAGAGTTCTTCCATCGGCCGCACCGTACTTCGACTTGATGCTCAGGGGCTGTAAGTATATACTAATTAAAAATATTGTTTATGTTTTTAAGTCAATTACTTATAAACATGCATTTTTTTAACAGATTTATTGAGCAGCATCATGTATCCAGCCACATCAGCGCCGTATTTCAGAGGCGTGCAGATCCCAGTGGCTACGATTGGCGCCACGTATCTCCAGCCACGAGGGAGTTTTATTTTTCTGAGTTTCAGGTAAACTTATTAAATACAATTTATCACTGATATAAAATTTTTAATCTTAATAAATTCAGAAACTAACTGTTTATTTTAATGCAGAAAAAGTTTACGTGGGATCCTGCCAGCCATGATGCCATTAGGGCAGCATGGGAGGCTCTGACGGACGCCGATACTCCGACATGCTTCATCGTTGGAGGTCATCGGGTCAGCGTCCTGCGCACGTGCCAGAGGGTATTTGGCACGAGTGGCAGCAGGCCTGGCAGTCCGATGGCTGGCGCAGGAGGTCCGCATCAGCCAGCACGAACCGCCGATCTGAGAAGGGCGGTCCTGGCACGGGTCTCTCCCGCCATACTTCGGGCTCCATTTCGATTCAGGAGCACAGACGGCGTATGGTAAGAAAACATAAATATTTTAATTACTATTTTAGTTATTTACAAATATTTGTATTAATATCATTTTTTTATTGTTATAGTCTGAGCAGGAGGGCGGAGATCCTGGTGAGTTTCGTCTATTCAGGGCGACACACACCAGGAGGGACGGTTCCTGGGTCGACACGCGATCACGGGAGGTTGCGGTAAGAAATTAGATTTATGTAGTATCTGTTTAATTTCTAAAATTTTATTTCAAGAAATTTATTAACTCATTTATTGTTGATTTCATAATTTCAAGACACGAGTCGAGGAGCTTCGCTCCCAGGCATCGCAGGTCGACTCTACTGATGGGGAGACGCCCGTCGAACTCTCAGCAGAGGAGAGTCGACGTGTGTTTTTGGAGGCTGTTGGTGCCCAGCCACGAGACCGCAGGGTCTATGGTCTGGGCACTAGAGCTTCTACATTTTTTCCCCATCAGGCCTCCAGCTCGCGAGTTCTGGTGATCTTCCTCCCGAGCGTTTACAGGAGCTTCGCAGATCTATTGCAGAGGAGTTCGCCAGGAGGTCGAGCAGGATTTTGAG
>UESW01002484.1:110420-130605 GCA_900491605.1 Calamus simplicifolius | reverse complement strand
ACTGTTTTAATTTTTAATCATTTAAATATTTTTAAAAACAAAATTTGCGATGCATTAGCGACTGATATTGGATCGCTAATATTTTTAAGATATTATTATTAAATATTGCGATGCAATGACCTGGCATCGTAATAATTTAAAAATAAATTTAATAGCGATGCATTAGCGACTACATTGAGTCGCTATTTATCTTAAAAATTTTAAAATATTGCGATGCAATTACCTTACGTCGCAATATTTTAAAATAATTTTATTTGTGACGCATTAGAGCGTCGCAATATTTAATAATAATTTTTTTAAAAAATTAATTATTAAATATTGCGACGCAAATTAGTGCGTCGCAATATTTAATAATAATTTTTTTTTCTAACTAAATTTATTTTTAAATTTAGCGACGCATTTTCATGCGTCGCAATATTGCGACGCAATGTGGCGTCGCAAGAGCATCGCAGAGGGTCGCAATATTGTGACGCAATTGCGACAAAAGAGTATTGCGACGGACAGTTGAGCGACGCCCTCGTTGCGTCGCTATTGTGTCGCAATATTATGTTTAGCGATGCAATTGCGACGCATTTGGGCGTCGCAATATTTAAAATCTCTTGTAGTGTTAAAATAGTATCATCATTTAGGCATCCATTAGATCCATAAATTTCAATCAATGGTTCATGTATGAAATTTAACATCATTGATAGTAGTATCATCAAGTTTTTTACTTTTTTTTTAATTATGAATTAATCAATTATTAGTTATTTATGGAAATATTTTCGTTAAGTAAAGGAAGATTTTTTAAAAAAAATTCTATAGGAAGATATCGGTTTCTTTTTACAAATGGTTGGAGAGAGAGGATAAAGAGAATTAAATTAAAGAATTTATGGCTAGAATATAGTTATTTATAAGGCAACTCTATACTTGTTGTAATTACCAAACTTGGCATTTAAGAAAAATAAATAATAAGACATGTTATATACTATGTTATAATAATATATAACAAATATAAATCAATATCAATAAAGAAATTAAAAGAAGAAAAAAAATCAAAATATAATATTACTAAAAATAAAAAATATGGCATATCTTATAACTTATCTTCAAAGCATAAATATAAATACTTAATATGCATCTCAATCATTTTTTTCATCCTTAAAGTTACTCCATTTTTTTATTTTTTTATCTTTGGAATTCATAAATTGAAAGAAGGTGAAGGTGAAGAAGGTGATCGGATTTAAGGTTAGTTATATTCAAATGTAGCCAAGCATACCTTTATATAAAGAGGGTCGAATTGACAACATTAAAATAAAGCTAAGTTTGAATTCAATCATCTCTTTTACCATTGGATCCATGTGGATCATGAAGCCACCCCTTCTTTTTTACATTTTATATTTTTAAATTTCGTAATCTGCAGATACAAACTTTTTTATTCAAACTCGTCCATAAATATGCAAAATCCCTTGCATAGTTTTTGCTACTCCCATGTGCTGATATGATCATCACTTTTGAAGACTACTTAATTCATCCTTGCAAAAATTTCTACTACATCTAAAGTCTAACATAGCATATCACTTTGAAGGATCATTCTAACTTTGACAATTTTCTCTATTAAATTTATGTTCATGGGATATAACTATAGCTTTATATATCAACCAACCTAATTCTCCTTTATCCAAGTTTGGGACTAACTTTGAGTTTTATATATAGAAGAAGTTAATAAATCTCTTCAACAGGCTTACAAAATCTTATTTAAAGTGTTGGCTTTTAGACTTACTATCTTTCTTCCCAACTCGCAATCTGCATTCAACAAATATACATTAATTGTGGAAGATTTTATTTTTTATCTACTTACAAAATCCTTAATATAAGAGAAATGATATAATTAGAAATAAACATATAACTTTAAAAGATAGAATTATAAATAAATATATAAGAAAAATGATAGGAGTAGCCCCAAGCCCCAATTGAATATAAAATGAGAAAAACGATTGCGGTGGTTTAGACATATACAACCTAGACCTTTAAATGCTTCAGTTAGAAAGAATGATCTCTTAACAATCCATGGTAAGGATAGAGGTAGAAATAGACCTAAACTAAGATGAATAAAAATAATTAAAAAATATATAACTATTTATAATTTAAAAACTTTGTCCTGAGTAGAGAGAGTGGAGGAAGCAGATTCATGTAGCCGACCCCATGTAGTTGGGAAAAGGCTTAGATGAGTCGAGTTGAATTGAGTTGTACAAAATCCTTACTCATTGATTTTGAAAACACTTTTGATAATATTAACTAAAATTTTTTATTTGCGTTATTTCTAGTGAGAGTTTTTTTACCATAAGTAGATTGGCTAGGTTAGGGCTCTTCTATCTTCACCTTCCATTACTCCTTTAATTAATGGCAAGTTAGATAAATGGATGATATGCAAGAAAGGCCTTATACAAGATGATCCTTCTCCTTCTCTTTTCATCTTAATTGTTGATGTTTTTTGAGAATATGAAAAAAGGCTACTAGATTGGACACTCGCCAAGTTTCAAATATATTTCTAGTTTTTATTTTGCTATTGGCATCATTATTTTTTGTGCTACAAAGAGGCTCCTCTAGGATGTGTTTGGATTTTCAAAAGAGATTTCATTTGAAATAATGATTTTAGAATTCAAAAATCAAGATATTCTTTAAACGAGGATTTCTAAAATTCTATGGAATTTCAAATTCTCCAAAGTAGCTATTTATAAATTTAACTCTTAAAGATTTCATTAGCAAATCCCTCCTTAAAATCTACTTGAAAGTGATCAAAATATTTAATTTTATTTACATACCAAAATATTTACATAAATATTATTTATTTATTTATTATTAATAAATATTACATAGAAAAAATAATATTTATAAAAAATAATAGTATTATTATTAATATATTTATCAAATATGTTATTAAAATATACACAGCTAATATAAAATTATTAAATAAAAATATTTATGTAATTAAAATAATATAAAATTTATAATTTATCACATTAAATAATTTTATTTTATAGTAATAATTATTTATAAATATTTTATGATTAATTTGTATATTTGTATAAATAAAATTATTTTTAATTAATAAAATATTTATAAGGAAAATATGAATTTAGTTAGAAAATTTCCTAATATTATTAATAATAAATACAATATTTATAATATAATATTACATATAATAATTTTTCGTAAATATTATTAATATGCAATAGTATTAACAATAAAATTCTAATATTAAATAATATATATTGATGAGTATTATTGAAATAAATATTAAATATTTATTTCATAAATATTCAATATGACATAAAACATTAAAATATTTTAATAAAATTATATGAATTTATAAAATATATTTCTAGAAAACTTTATAATCATTGGATAAAATTTCATTTTCAAGAGAAACTATCTAAATAAAAATTTATGAAATTTTGGAATTTTAAATGCTGCATTTTTAAATGCATCATCCAAATGTAACCTAAGTGGCTCCTAAGGCTATTATATTGGATTTTGAGGGTTTATTAGGTTTTAAAGTGAATTTTTATGGGAGTATTATTCTATACTTCAATATTAGTAATAAGAAAGAAGAATTATTTATTTCTATCTTGAATGGTAAGAAAGGCAACCTATCGTTTTCTTACCTTAGCCTCCCTCTTTGTGTTTGGAAGTTACCTAAATAAGCTTAAATTCTTCTCTTGAAAAGAATGCCATCGAGGTTATTGGAAAAAAAAAAACATTGGGTGAGAGGCTCATTCTAGTAAACTCTATTCTTATTATTTTGTCATCTTATCATGTGTTTGTGTTTAAATTACCTCAATGGGTTTGATCAAATGGGTTTGCATGCGAATTGATTAGAATAGAAAAGCTTTCCTTTAACAGGAAAGGATAATATTTATGGGTTTAACTATTTTCATGAATTAGGAGACAGTATGTAAGTCCAAGAAAGGAAGTATGAAAATTAATGATATTTACACATTTAATAAAGTATTTCTTGCTAAATGAGTATTGAAATTTTTCTTCATACTCATTCGCGCCTTCAAAAAAACCTTGTGAATTAGGTATGTTACTCAAAGAGAAAATTTAACATTCTAAGTCAAGAAGGTATTTATTTCCTTTTCTTTGGTATCAAGAGATTAATCATGATCATGATTTTTAGAATTGCATTTTTTTTAAGCTGATTAATGTAAAAGGGATAAGATCATGAATAAACTTATAGTTATGTTCTACTCCGCTGGGCTGTCTACCCCTTGATCTCTACCATAGCATTCTAAAAAATTAGATTTTAATTTGTGATCAATAAAACTAGAGAATAGGAAGATAGCGCATTAAACCAATCCATCCCCGCAATAGAATTCAACATAAATAGCTTTTGGACCTTTTAAGACTTTCTCGCACCAATTCAACCATCCAAGACCACGGATACTCTAGTTTGAAAACTTTTCAACAAAGATTCCTACTCCATAATTTTTTTCTATAAATTGTTAAATGAGGGCCTTTTTAACTATTTGATAATATCATGAAAATGCATCTGGCACTTACCAAGTATGCTGGTTCACTATAAAAATATGTGCAGTCACAATAATCAATATGTACATTTAATTCTAACTAAGCATTTAACAAGAACCCTCATTCACTACAAAAAAAAGTACTTTTGCATTAAAATATATTTGCTACATCAAAGGGCAAAAATATTTGAAATCTTAAAACTAGACCATTGGCAAAAATATTTGAAAGCTTAGAACTAGACCATTCTTGTAGATAATAATATGAGAGAGAGAAGGAGAAATTAAAAAAAAAACAATCCCTAGTATGTTTTCTTAAAATTTAAATTAAAAAAAATAATTTATAATTATTAAAATTGGATCGAATTGATCGAACTGGTTTAACTGTGAGACTTAACCGATTCATTTCTAACATAATGAATGCCATTTCAAATTCCATGGTAGTTTGGCCTTCGTCCCTTCGACTTCTGAGCTTCTTCTAATGGGACGTCAACGCTCTCAACCAGGGGAAGACTGATAATGGCATGACACTTCCCAAGACAAACACAATTTTTCAATTTGCAGTAGGCGGAAGCGCGTTCCTTTGAATTCTGAGGAGAGAGTAGTAATAGGAGCCATCGGATCCAGCCCCATCGGCGCCCATCGCCAGAGATATATCGCATGGAGGGTCGAAGATCGACACGATAGAGGTAGGGAAAGGAGGGAGAGAGTTGTCTGCACAAGGAGGGACAGAAGAAGGGCGTTTGGGAATTGGACCTATTATAAGAGGCGAAGGAAGTTCTCAAATCTAATTATTTTCTACTGGTTTCTTTTTTTTGGCTCGAGGGAAAAAATATCTTCTGAGCCCGAAGTCGTTCGGACCAATGGTAGCGGAATTCTCCCTGCTATATATTTTCTTGAAATATATTTGCTACATCAAAGGGCAAAAATATTTGAAATCTTAAAACTAGACCATTGGCAAAAATATTTGAAAGCTTAAAACTAGACCATTCTTGTAGATAATAATATGAGAGAGAGAAGGAGAAATTTAAAAAAAAAAAAACAATCCCTAGTATGTTCTCTTAAAAATTTAAATTAAAAAAATAATTTATAATTATTAAAATTGGATCGAATCGATCGAACTTGTTTAACTGTGAGACTAAACCGATTCGTTTCTAACATAATGAATGCCATTTCAAATTCCATGGTAGTTTGGCCTTCGTCCCTTTGACTTCTGAGCTTCTTCCAGTGGGACGTCAACGCTCTCAACCGGGGGAAGACTGATAATGGCATGACACTTCCAAAGACAAACACAATTTTTCAATTTGCGGTAGGCGAAAGCGCGTTCCTTTGAATTCTGAGGAGAGAGTAGTAATAGGAGCCATCGGATCCAGCCCCATCGGCGCCCATCGCCAGAGATATATCGCATGGAGGGTTGGAGATCGGCATGATAGAGGTAGGGAAAGGAGGGAGAGAGATGTCCGCACAAGGAGGGACAGGAGAAGGGCGGTTGGGAATTGGACCGAGAAGGAAGTTCTCAAATCTAATTATTTTCTATTGGTTTCTTTTTTTGGCTCGGGGGAAAAAATATCTTCTGAGCCCGAAGTCGTTCGGACCAATGGTAGCGGAATTCTCCCTGCTATATATTTTCTTGAGCATCCAAAGATTGCCACTTTGGTTTGGGGTTATTTGCAGGAATGTCATTGGGCCGTGGAGTTTCTCTGCCCGACTACCTCTTGGGTTTTATTTTTTATTTTCTTAATAATAACTAGGCCGATTTAGAGCTGAATTTTATAGTTTTTCATTATCATACACTTTTAGTTGATCTTAATTTTTTATTAAAAAATTAATTTTATTATTATAAATATATTTATTGTCATACACTTTTAGTTGATCTTAATTTTTATTAATATTTTATTAAAAATTAATTTTATTATTATAAATATATTTTTATATTAAAATAATTGAACTAATGGTTCAATCAATGATCCGACGATTGAACCAGTGATCCAATGATCCGAGCCCTTGGCCAATTGATGTCCGGCCGGGTCTAACAACTATAGGAAATATAGTAGGTCATCATTGAAAAAATTCCAACTTTGAATTTATAAATGCTGCCTTACTTTCTAAGTTTATATGGCAAGTAAAATGATTGTGGCAATCACTAATCATTTCCATCAATGGTTCTTGTAAGCACCATTGTTCGTACAGGTCACAAACCAAAATCATCTTGGTTTGAAAATCTATCTTTTTGTAATAAAATTATAGTTTGGCATTACAAACATTGAATCAGGATCGAACAACAAACTGAAGAAGGAAGAAAAGTGTGAAACTACTATGCTCTGACAGCATCAATTGCTTTAATAATTGTTAAAAATTGCTTTAAAATTGCTTTAATAATCCTATGAAGTATAGACAAGTACAACCCAACTTGCGATCACCACTTATTCAACAACGTCATACCAAACAAGAGGTACTTGAACAAGGACCCCTCGGAAGCCCATCTCTATAATAATAGCAACAATAAGCAGAACGGTCTCCAAAATATGAATCCATTACCCAGAAGAAAGATGAAAGTAAGGATGTGCGTGATGGGAATTTTGGGATGCTTGAAGGAATGCTTTTCATAAACTTTAATCATTTTGAAAAACAAACATCGCCAAAAGCCCTAATTTTCAAGATCGCCTTTATGCAGTTCAAAAAGTAAATCAATTAAAATCTAAAATAAAAGGAGTAAAAAAATACCTGGATTGCTAAATCCAATAATCTCCAAGAGGCACACAAGTGTATGCCCTTCAAAGGTGATCCACACGAGAATCAATTCGAAGAAGCACTCATATTTGCTTGCTAGAACCTTCCTTGCAACCTTTTTATCATATGCAGCCTTTTAATACCTCTTTGGACTTTCACCTCTTCAAAAGCTTTCTAAAAGCTTTCCAATAAGCCTCTACACACTCTAATAGCCTTTCTCTATCTCAACTTAGGGCATTGTCTTAATATGATAGTGACATTAAGACAAAGGGAGAAGAACCACTACTTTAAAATTTAAATATAGCAACTCTTTTTTACCGACGCTTTAGAAAGCGTGAGAAATTTATTAAGTCTGCCAACGCTTTTTAAAGCGTCGGAACAATTAACGCTATCTCTCTCTCTTCTCTATCGGAGTTGTTGGCACCTGACGTCCTGGTGGCCTCCAGCCGAGCACATCACGTGGTGCATATCATACCAATAGTCCAACTTTTTCCCAACTGTTATGCACGGAGCTCCAACCACGAGGACGTCTGCCTCCCCCTCTTTAAATCACCACCGTTCATCCTAGCAACCGGACAAACCACGGCCCACTGGTCCAGTAGATCTGACAGCAGACCATAAAAATAAGCCATCATCTGCGGTCCACTCCCACTCCAAGCGGAAACGCTAAAGATTTTTTTTTCCCCTCCTTTTCTGGTTTATTTTAAAACACTCATCCATTAAAAAAAAAAAAAAAAAAACTGGCAGTAGCCCACATGTCCTTTGAACTCGTCGTCCGCGGAATAAACGATCGGTCGGCAAGAGACGAGGACAAGGCCAGAGAAGGACAGCCTCTCGTCCGCACCGCTCTTGGATCCCATCGCACTTTAAATTTTTTTTATTCTAGTTTTAGTAGTGGAGATATTTTTAACGTGGACTTGGGTGGCAGCAGCACCGCCCAGGTCCTAATTAATAGGCAAGTCTTTATTTTGTTTTATTGGACCCGTTTTCCGTTTCCCTTCTTCCTTCAAATTTCTGGCCCTTTAACTTATCCGTTACCGTTAGCCCACCCCCTCTCTCTCTCTCTCCTACTTTGTCCCCATCCGTCCTTTACTTTTTTTTTTTTTTTTCTTTCTTCTATAAATCTTCTCAAAGCCATTACTTATCCTCTCCTTCCATGGCCTCTCTTTGTTTCATCTTCCTCTGTTCTTAGCCCATTTTCCACGCGCGGTCTCCGACTTCAAGGTAAAATATTAATTATATTAGCACGCCCCCCCCCCTTTCTCTCTCTCTCTATCTCTCTCTCGGGATTTAAGCGGAACGATTCCCCCTAATTTAGTTTTTTTAAAAAAATTTAGTCCCCCCCCCCTTTCTCTCTCTCTCTATCTCTCTCTCGGGATTTAAGCGGAATGATTCCCCCTAATTTAGTTTTTTAAAAAAAAATTTAGTCCCAGTCACGGCCCTCTCTCTCTCTCTCTGGATTAAAAAAAAATTTAGTCCCCCCCCCCCCCCCCCCCCCCCCCCCCCCCCCCCGCCTCTCTCTCTCTATCTATCGGGATTTATCCTCGCCCCCCGCCGCCTTAGCCTCATATAGCCCTAACCCTAATCACCCGCAGCCCCCCTCCTCCCCACCGGAGCCCGAGAGCCT
Organism: Calamus simplicifolius; assembly: GCA_900491605.1. Taxonomy (NCBI): domain Eukaryota; kingdom Viridiplantae; phylum Streptophyta; class Magnoliopsida; order Arecales; family Arecaceae; genus Calamus; species Calamus simplicifolius. Next base: position 121,740 of record UESW01002484.1, on the reverse strand, counting down.
CCCCCCCGCAGCTCGAGAGCCTCCCCACCCGCAGCGCCTTGCCTTTCAGACAACCCTAACATCAAAACCCTAACATCACAGGTTAGGTTTTTTCTTGTTTGGTTTCCTTTATTTTTTTGTTTCCTCTCTGACTTGGTAGGAAGCATGAATGGGACAGAACATGAAGTGATCTCACTTGCCATGCTTCTTTAACATTCTTCATCTCGGTTTTGAAGGGTAGATTCGCTCAACGAGGGTTGAACTGCCAAAGAGTTATTTAAAGAGGTGGCAAGCATAGAAGGGCAGGTATTGTTTTGCTCTGTCTCTCATAGTTCTTTGATTTGTTCTTGTCGACTTTGTTGTTTGGTCTATTGCTTGTTTCACTAACCAGACAACCCTAACATCAAAACCCTAACATCACAGGTTTTGTTGCCTCTTGCCTTTCAGACAACCCTCTGATCACACTTTCTCATATCAAACACAATCCTTACCGCCCTCTCTTCTCTTTCCAGCCCATTGTTTTTTCTTGTTTGGTTTCCTTTATTTTTTTGTTTCCTCTCTGACTTGGTAGGAAGCATGAATGGGACAGAACATGAAGTGATCTCACTTGCCATGCTTCTTTAACATTCTTCATCTCGGTTTTGAAGGGTATATTCGCTCAACGAGGGTTGAACTGCCAAAGAGTTATTTAAAGAGGTGGCAAGCATAGAAGGGCAGGTATTGTTTTGCTCTGTCTCTCATAGTTCTTCTTTGATTTGTTCTTGTCGACTTTGTTGTTTGGTCTATTGCTTGTTTCACTAACCAGTAAGTTCCTCAAATTCAAAGTTTTTTAATAGAAAATTACTTGGATCACATTTTGATCCTGTTATAGATGATTTAGATGAAGGTTCTCTACCCCTCTGATCATCAAATAAAGTTTTAGTCAGGACTTTTTATTTTTTATTTTTTGGTTGATGCTGATTGGTCAAGTTGGAAATCTCCCATCACCATTAAAAATATATATATATATTCTTGTTAATTTTGTAGTAGGTGACCTGGGTGATATTTCTTATAAGCCTATGAGTTCAGGCTGTGGAATTTTCCTTCTTTGCTGTTACTATTAGTTCCTGTTCTTTTGCCATATTTTGCATCCTTTATTTGCGTTGGTGTCTTTGGAAATTGTGTTAATTAAGCTGAACTGATGTGGATTCTAATTCCAAAATTTTTATTTCAACAGGCAAGTTTGTTTTAGATCTTATATTGCTCAATGCTTTAATGAAAATATGTATTGACTGCAATTTTGACGAAATTAAAAGCAGTGGAAGGCTAATGTCCTCCATAACTCATGAATTTGCATTTTCTATTCTTGGAAGCCAATTTTGCATACCTTATCATTTACCTTCGTATTTGTGCATCTGGCTAGGCCCTAAACTTTTTTCATGGAACATGCCCAGTTAATCCCATGACCCATGCATGGTTGGACAACCATACTCTTCTTGCTTGCCTTTAGATGAGATGAAGTTGCCTGGTTCGTTCTTGTTAGAGTCAAGTTTCAAGTTTCTTTGTTTTATTTCCATGAACAATGCACTTGCATTGCTTTTAGCATCTGAGTGTCATATGATAGTGTACTTGATTAAGTTTCTTTTTTCAATCAATGCTTCTTGTGTAGGTGAATTTGAATTATCACTCTCTGCTGGTTGCTCCTTTTTAACAACAACTTTTATGTTGATTATACAGTATATGCTTGTTTGCTTTACATTGTTTTCTTGCATTCATGGACAATTTACTATATCAGTATTTGTCCATTGAAGCTTCATCACTAATTCATCATAGAACTTTACCAAGCTTGTGGTCCAACACTAGCTGTTGAGGAGATTGTTAAATTCACAACTAATTACTTTTTATATTTTTCTGTTCTTCCTAATTAATTATCTAGGTATCTTCTCATCTGTGCTCCAGACCGTCTGTGGTCATGAGAGTTAGATGTTAATTAGACCCTTTGAGTGAAGATGACAAAATCTTTACTGATTTCTGTGCTAGCTTTCAAATTTTTAGAAACTCTTGATCTTCTCATCATAAAGGGGCTTAATTCATGATTTTTCTCATCATAAAGGGGCTTAATTCAAATATTTCTCAAACTTCAACCCTCTGATTTGAACTTCTAAGTAAGGTTACATTTTGTATTTTCTTCAAATTTCTGGATTCTCTCTAGTTAGTTGAGTTTGGAATGGCTTTAATAATCCTAGTGGATAACCAACTTGGTTACGCCATGTCAGTAAATTACATGGTAGGACATTTGATTTGATAATTTACACCATTCAAAATGAATTATGACAGTCAAAATTCTTGTAAATAAAATCTTTGAATGCCCAAGAGACACATTTCCTATGCATCAAGTGGTCACAAACATTAGTTTTTAATAACAAAATATAAGATATGTTTTGAACTATGGGTTGGAAGTACACAAATTACTTGAATTTCAATAGACATTCGTTTTAATATATCTGGAACGTGATTGACAACATGGCTTATTGGCTTATGTGGTTCAGAAGTGCATTTTGGCATGGGGTATAACCTAGTTGTATTTGTTTAACATTAAAACCATTCCTTCATGTGTTTCCTTTATGGTTGCAAAATTTGCTATAGCTGCAATCTTTTTCCCCTTATTTTAACTCCATTTCTTATGTTAGGAAATATCCATTTTCACCTTCCCTGGAGTTTCTGCTGAACTAGAAATTATTGACTAAAAATTGTTGCTTTATGCTCAACTACAAATTATTGGTTTTTTCTTTGTTAAAAGTCAATGGGATCAGTGTCTAATATATATAAATCACTGATGGTGTTGCACGCACTCCAGTTATTGTCTGTCCCCTCACTGATTTAGTGACCACAACAAAGCCATAGAGTCATCCAGGAATCCCGGCTTGAATGCTAGGAAGGCCTCTTCTCTGTCTACTCTCATCCAGGGACTGACTTCTTTATTTGCTTTGACTTATTCATTTGTTCTCCTATCCAAGGCAGTAGGCCCCCTGTCTAAGCGGTGACCTCTCTATCCTTCTCTTCACCCTCTTCTTCAAGACAACCAAGTCCTTTTACTCATGGCTTCCCTGTTCTTCAGAAAAGCACTTTCTACAAGTGTGTCTTTTATATCTGCTTCTTTTTGGGTCATGGAATTTCGTGTTGCACCCTCTTACATACTTCTAGATTCTCCTTGCACTGCATTAAGTTGCCCCAAGTTGTTGCCTGCAACATGGGCTAGTTTGTGTTGCACAAATCATGTTGATGGAATATCATTTGCATGTGCATGTAGTTCTAGCATCACTCTTGTGATTATGATATGGTAATAATCTTCTTTTTTTTCCAGAGATTTCTGTTATTAAACATTATTTGATATGCTCAATACCTTTTTAATCTTTGTGATTTTGATCTCATTTCTGCATGTTAACTATCGGAAATATGAAATGCATACTTTGAATTTGGTAGTGCTTATGTTCCTTTTTCTCTTTTTGTTATGTATTTGGAGCACAGCTAACATTTTTGTACTCCATGAAATTCATTTCACAAAAGAAAGATTAGCTAGATAAATGCTTTTAGATGAAGCCATTTTGTTGTTTCCACAAAACCCAAGAGGCTGTCATAGGTTACATGAAAGTTCTGGGGCATCGTTATAGGATTGGGTCGTATATTGGTTTTACAGTTATGAATCATAGGAGATTTGTGAATGAGCAATTCTCATTTACCCAGTCAAAATCACAACGTGATTCAAGTGCGCTCGAAGGTAAAATAGAGTAATGGACTACCCAGGCTCAACGGGCAACTCTAAAGCAGAGCCTATGGAGATCATTTGGTCATGTGCAATGGTATCAATTTATGACCTTGGCAATAAATCCACAGTTCAAATTTAGAGATAGAAAATGATATACACGACAAAGAGTTGGAAGTTGCAAAAAATGTAATGAGAACTTTGTTTACCAGAACGGTGAATAAAAATGCAAAGCAAGTATGATTTTAGTGATCATTTTTTTTTCTTTTTACAAATATAAGTTCCCATAAATTTGTCTGATTATAAATAATCCTGTTAAATTCATTACATATAAACACCTACATATGATGCTCCAATGGTTAAACCATGCTAACATATATAGCTCAAGGGAAAGGTGGGTTCGATTTATTGAACTCCAGGATTAGTATGGGTTGACTCCAGATGAACCATGCCATTCCTAAACCACCATATTTCTCTTTATATTGGAAGGGTACAATTAAAACGGTTCTCTCTTTTTTTATAGTATATTTTGCAATTTCTTGGTGATAGTGTGGTTCAATATTCCTGACATTGTTTTGATTTCTAGGGCCTATTCTCCTCGAGGATTATCATCTCATCGAAAAGCTTGCTCAGTTTGATAGAGAGCGCACTCCAGAACGTGTTGTTCATGCAAGAGGAGCTAGTGCCAAGGGGTTTTGTGAGGTCACTCATGATGTTTCTCACCTCACGTGTGCTGATTTTCTCCGTGCTCCAGGGGTCCAGACTCGAGTCATTGTTCGCTTTTCAACCGTTATTCATGAGCGTGGGAGTCCTGAAACTTTGAGAGACCCACGAGGTTTTGCTGTGAAGTTCTACACCAGAGAGGTAATAGGGCTTGTCTGTTCATATGCCTTCTTTTGCTTTAGCTGCAAATTCATGAAAATACTTCTGCATTGGTTTAAATATTTTATTTTTGTCATGTTGCTTATGCTTTAACTCCATTTCCATAGAACCTGGATGTCTGTATTTCTTTTTCTTTCCTGTGGTAAACTTGTTGTGATTGAGCATTCTCAGGTTCCTTTTCTGCCACATAGGATGCTTAATCTTGTGTTACCGTGGATATCAGAACTGATTATGTTAGAACTCTAAAGCATTTATTAAAATAATGATAACATTTTCCTTGCACTCATTTCAAATATTTGTAGGATGGAAATTCTTTTATGCTTTCCCTGAGATCTTGATGCTTGTGATTCCAAAATTTTAAAATTTATAACAGATTGGAGGATGAACTAATGGTTTTGAAATTTTTTTTATTTTAAGGAAATAGAACTAGTGATTTTGAAAAAGAAGTTGCACTTATCATTGTTCTACCATTCTTTGTTGACCTCAGGGTAATTTTGATCTTGTTGGAAATAACTTCCCTGTGTTCTTCATCCGTGATGGGATAAAGTTCCCTGACATGGTCCATGCTCTCAAACCAAACCCAAAGTCTCACATCCAGGAGAATTGGAGGATTGTGGACTTCTTCTCCCACCATCCCGAGAGCTTGCACATGTTCACCTTTTTGTTTGATGATGTTGGTGTGCCAGCAGACTACAGACACATTGATGGTTCAGGTGTCAATACCTACACTCTTATCAACAAGGAAGGAAAAGCTCACTATGTTGAGTTCCATTGGAGACCAACATGTGGAGTAAAGTGTTTGTTGGAGGCAACAACCACAGCCACGCCACCAAGGACCTTTATGATTCAATTGCTGCTGGAAACTATCCTGAGTGGAAGCTTTTCATTCAGACCATTGATCCTGATCATGAGGATAGGTTTGATTTTGATCCACTTGATGTCACCAAGACGTGGCCAGAAGACATCCTGCCTCTCCAGCCTGTTGGCCGCACGGTCTTGAACAAGAATATCGATAACTTCTTTGCAGAGAATGAGCAGCTTGCCTTCTGCCCAGCAATTGTGGTGCCTGGAATCTATTACTCAGACGACAAGCTGCTCCAGACAAGGATTTTCTCTTATGCTGATATCCAGAGACACCGTCTGGGGCCAAACTACCTGATGCTTGCAGCTAATGCTCCCAAGTGTGTTCATCGCAATAACCATCATGATGGATTCATGAATTTCATGCACAGGGATGAGGACGTAGTCTTTAATTTTTCACGCTCACTTTTGTCCTGTGAGTTGGTCTTCAGATTCTACTGTTATATCCCTTTATGTTCATGATTTGTGGTGTTTTCCAGGTGAACTACTTCCCTTCAAGGTATGATCCTGTCCGACATGCTGAGAGGTTCCCAATACCATCCCGCGTTCTTACTGGAAGGCGTGAGAAAGTGAGTGCCAGCCACCATAGATTTTTTCTGGACCTTACGCTTCTGTCATACTGCAACCAGAAATAACTATGCTTTATTAAGTTGAACTGAATAATATTTCACTATTAACTGCCCCATCATCACACCCAAAAAAAAAAAGGAAAGAAAAGAAAAAGAAAAAAGAAAAGGAAAAAAACTTTGCTATTAAGTCTTAGCATCTCTGACAGAATTTTCAGATAAGAAGCACATTCCCTTTTTCTCAGTTATACCCAACAAAAGAGTTGAATATGCGAGGAAAAGAATGTACAATGTTTCAGAATGCTGTATTAATTTAACAACAGAAAACAATCTTTCCCCGGTGCTTAGGAAAGTTCACTATTGTTGTTCTCCATTGATGTTTGCAGTGTGTGATTTACAAGGAGAACAACTTCAAGCAGCCTGGAGATCAGAGATACCGCTCTTGGGCACCTGACAGGTTTGCACTCGCAGATGACATTTAAGCCTCAATTATGCAAGCATACGTAATACACTGAGCTCATGAGCTGATGATATATTTCTTGCTAGGCAAGAGCGTTTCGTCTGCAGATGGGTTGAGGCATTGTCTGACCCTAGGGTCACCCTTGAAATCCAGGGCATTTGGATCTTCTACTGGTCTCAGGTTAGACTTCTTCCCTTCTCCTGCTGTTCAAACTGGTCCATGATACATCTATGTACCAACATGCCCTCATGGAGAGGTCTATCAAATGATGAATTTTCTGTGCTAAGTTCATCAGCCTTTTGTATTGACGAAATGAATTCTGATCGAAGTTTTATATGGCATGCAGTGTGACAGGTCTCTGGGTCCGAAGATAGCAACTCGTCTTAATGTCAAACCTAGCATGTGAGGTGATGCAATTTGGCCACCAATAGGTCTTGAGTGATATTGTTATGTAGAGAAGGGACTCAGTAGCTTTCACATAGTAACTGATGTTAATCTAAGCAATGTTTAAAGTACTTTTGGTTTAATATGTATTGATATCCTATGCACATTCCAGGAGGAGTGCTTTTCAATGTTACTCTATATTGTTAATAACTATCTGTGCCTTGGTTGCTGATAACTATAGCATTTATTTCTCATATCTTGAGCTATTTTGTCTCTGTCTAATTTGAACCTAGGTTAGCTTCACTGCATGTTTTCCCTATGAAGAGGATGAGAAGAGTACATAAATTAAAAAATAAATAACTTGCCTTTGGCACAAAGTAATAGTGGTTTATGATTGGTTCATGCTCGTCATTTCTGTTCTAGTGTGCAACATGGTAGCATGCTGTACTTCTGTTCTGATTGTGATTTCTTTCCTGCCTGTTAACCCGTGGGTTGGGGGGTTTTTTTTTTTTTTTAATAGGGGGGGGGGGGGGGGGGGGGGGGGGGGGTGCTGGGCGGTGGGTTGGGGGGTTTTTTGTTTTTTTTAAGGAGGCTGGTGTGCGGGGGTTTTTTGTATTTTTTTAGGGGGGGGGGGGTGCTGGGCGGTGGGTTGCGGGGTTTTTTGTTTTTTTTTTTAGGAGGAGGGGGGGGGGGGGGGGGGGGGGGGGGTGCTGGGGGGGGGGGGGGGGGTTTTTTTTTTTTTAAGGAGGCTGGTGTGCGGGGGAGGGGTCGGGTTGGAAGTTGCCGACGCTTTTTAAAGCGTCGGCATTTTTACCGACACTTTCTAAAGCGTCGGCAAACTTCTTCTTCATCCACTGTAGTTTATATGCCGACGCTTCAAAAAGCGTCGGCATTTTTATTTTTACCGACGCTTTCACAAAGCGTCGGCAAATTTTGTAACCACTCTGTTTCTACCAACGCTTTAGAAAGCGTCGAAAAACCGTATCCCGACGCTAAAAAAGCGTCGGGAAATAATTTAAAAGCGTCGTTAAAGTTTAAATTTACTGTAGTGAACATGGGAGAAGGAGGGCTTACAGGCTCTGTTTTCTCTTTCTTTTTTTGTTCTCATAATCCCATCTGCTGCCCCCTTTAAATAGAAATTAAGGGGCAGCAATGAGAGGCATTGGATAGAGAGAAAAGGCATCATTCAAGGGGCATCAAGAAAGGGTGGAGACGTTTTACGTGAGGAGCGCTTCTATCTACTCCGAGGGGGCGCCAAGGGTCCAAGGGGTCTTCAGTTCAAACCCCACCAAGTACCTATTAAATATTTAATTTATTAAATTATTTTATTAACTAATTTAAATGATATTTAATAAATTAAAAATTAAATTTGAAATAAATGGTACAAAAAAGGACTAAGGCCCGGGTCAATCCAGACTAACCAAGTCAACTCAAACTAACCAAATCAGGCTGAAATTCGAATCCAATTCAAATTTGATCATCATAAAAAATGTAAAAAATTTCCAAAATTTAGATTAAACTCTAGATAGGCTGCCCAACACATGGCTAATATTAATTTAAATCCAACTTAAATTTATTAGCCTAATCAGCAAGCAAATAGACCTAAACAGATTAAGTCAGGAGCTCGGGTTAGCCCACATATGCTAGTATGCGATCTTGGCCAGAAAATTAGGATCCAAAAATCCTAATAAAAATATTTTCAACTTATTCAATTAATTCTCTATTGTGTGACCCTCTGGGTTCCTCATCTAGCTAGTAGTAGGTTTTTGATTTAGCCTGATTATGATATGACTATCTGAACAGGTCAAATCGGGCTAACTTAAACTGTCAATCTGGACCAACCTTCAAATTGACTTATAAAATCAATCTAATTGATTTATAAAAACCTACAAGACAAGATTGACATCTAGCAATGTGTCATGCCTACCCAAAAGATGAGGAATTTGATAGAAATTACCAAAATACCCTTTAGTGGTAAGTTACTGTGCAATTCAATCCTTCGATATTTTTTATCCCGATTAAGTGATGGGTATGGATAATGTCAAACCCTCATACTTAATCCATTTGAATCTCTAATCATTAATGAAGACTCAATCGATGATAAATAAGAAAACCTTTTCTAATTTTATCATACTTTGATCAAAATTTTCTGAGTCAACATTTGATGAGATTACTTGAGATAAATACTCCTCTTACTAGGAGTCATCGATTCCTTGTTGACCTACTCATTACCTTCATACACAATCCTTCATATCTAGCATCACTCTGTACATAACCTTTTGTTATGAATGAATATGAACCAAAATATGGATTCATGTGCACAAGATACTATGGTGGCCTCAAGTCTAAGGATTACTTGCATAACTCTCACTTAGAGAATAATCTATTTGATAAGTAAGTAAAACTTTCATTTGATGTTCTCTTTCGGATCAATTCAGTGAACTCATAACCTAACGAGCACCCATATCTTTGTATTAGTGTCCCTACACAAGTGGTCGTGAGACCAACCACCCTCACAATCGAGCATACATAAGATGTGCTAGTCTATCCGGATTCATCGATCCCCAAATCGATGATCCTATGACTAGGAATATTCTAGATTAGGGTTTATAGGTTTTAGGTCTCACTGTTATCTTTGTAACCCTAAAAACATTGCCCTATTCTATGGGGTTCATCATAAAAAATATAAGACACAACATATGATGAAATATAAATTGCATCTATTATCATTCTTGAGTTGAGAGAAATTATAAATTTTGCCACTGATACAACAACTGTGATTGGCTTTTAGGACATAATTCTTTCAATCTCTCACTTGCACAAATCCAATCGCCCTTGTATTTAATATCCATACAATCAAGATGGCGATCTAATTGCTGTAGTGGAAGGGCCGTAGTGAATGGGTCTGCTATGTTGTTCTTTGTTTCAACTTGTTCTATCACCATATCATGTCTTTCAATGATGTCTCGAACGAGGTGGAAGCGTCTCAAGATGTGCTTGGATTTATGGTGAGACCTTGGTTCCTTCGCTTGTGCCACAGCTCCAGTGTTATCGCAATATAATGGCACCGACTGTTGTATAGTAGGAACTATGTCTAATTCGGTGATGAACTTCTTCATCTAGACAGCTTCCTTAACGGCTTCACTTGCAGCTATGTACTCTGCCTCAGTGACTGAATCGGCTACAATTGGCTGCTTGGTACTTTCCAACTCACTGCTCCTCCATTCAGAGTGTAGACATACATTGATATAGACTTACTATCATCTGGATCAGATTGAAAACTAGAATCTGTTTAGCCTTCTAGTTTTAAGTCCGATCCTCCATATATGAGAAAAACATCTTTACTCCTGGCAGCGTACGGATGCTCGTAGAAAGGAATGATGCAAATTTAGAGGCTGTATTTGATCCATAGCTTTCGGAGTCCGAACGTGAAACATCAGGGGAGCAGGGCTTAACCGCCCGAGGCCGTGGACGAATCAACTTCGTGAGCTGCTACCATCCTTCGATGTTGTTCTCGCTTTTAGAAAGGCATCAAGTTTTTTTTTCTTTTTTTTTTAATTATGAAACAATCAATTATTAGTTATATATGAAAATATTTTTGTTAAGTAAAGAAGATTTTTTTAAAAAAAACTTCTATAGGAAGATATCCCATCCTTCTTTTGACAAAATGGTTGGAGAGAGGATGAAGAGAATTATAATTAAAGAATTTATGGCTAAAATATAGTTATTTATAAGGCAACTATATACTTGTTGTAATTATCAAACTTGGCATTTAAGAAAATAAATAATAAGACATGTTACATGCTATGTTTATATAATATATACAATATAAATCAATATCAAATAAAGAAATTAAAAGAAGAAAAATTCAAATATAATATTACTAAATCGAAAAAAATATGGCATATCTTATAAACTTATCTTCAAAGAATAAATATAAATACTTAATATGCATCTCAATCATTTTTTTTAATTATTAATCAATCATTATTAGTTATTTATGGAAATAAGGAAGATTTTTTTAAAAAATTTCTATAGGAAGATATCCGGTCCATCTTTTACAAAATGGTTAGAGAGAGAGGATGAAGAGAATTATAATTAAAGAATTTATGGCTAGAATATAGTTACATATAAACTTGTAATTATCGAACTTGGCATTTAAGAAAATAAATAATAATACATGTTACTACTATGTTTATAATAATATATAACAAATATAAATCAATATCAAATAAAGAAATTAAAAGAAAAAAAATCAAAATGATAATACTAAATTAAAAAAATGTGGCATATCTTATAACTTTTTCACGGCATAAATATAAATACTTAATATGCATCTCAATCATTTTTCATCCTTAAAGTTATTTCATCTTTTTTAGTTTTTTCATATTTGGAATTCATAAACTAAAAGAAGGTAAAAGATGAAGAAGGTGATCGATTTTAAGC
>UESW01002484.1:26950-109697 GCA_900491605.1 Calamus simplicifolius | reverse complement strand
ACATACCAAAATATTTACATAAATATCATTTATTTATTTATTTATAAATAAATATTACATAGATAAACAATATTATAAAAAAATAATAGTATTAATATATTTATCAATATGTTATTATAATATACATAGCTAATATAAATATTATTAAATTAAAATATTTATGTAATTAAATAATATAAAATTTATAATTTATCACATTAAATAATTTTATTTTATAGTAATAATTATTTATAAATATTTTTGATTAATTTGTATATTTGTATAAATAAAATTATTTTTAATTAATAAAATATTTATAAGGAAATTATGAATTTAGTTAAAAAATTTTCTAATATTATTTAATAATAAATATAAATATTTAATAAATATAATATTACATAAAATATTAATTTTTCTTAAATATTATTAATATATGCAATAGTATTAACAATAAAATTCTAATATGAAATAATAAATATTGATGAGTATTATTGAAATAAATATTAATATTTATTTCATAAATATTCAATATTTACAAAAATATTAAAATATTTTGTAAATTATATGAATTTATAAAATAATATTTATAGAAAACTTTATAATCATTGGATAAAATTTTATTTTCAAGAGAAACTATCTAAATAAAAATTTATGAAATTTTGGAATTTTAAATGCTGCATTTTTAAAATGCATCATCCAAATGTAACCTAAGTGGCTTCTAAGGCTATTATATTGGATTTTGAGGGTTATTAGGTTTTAAAGTGAACTTTTATGGGAGTATTATTGTATACTTCAATATTACTAATAAGAAAGAAGAATTATTTATTTCTATCTTGAATGGTAAAAAGGCAACCTATCGTTTTCTTACCTTAGCCTCTCTCTTTGTGATTGGAAGTTACCTAAATAAGCTTAAATTCTTCTCTTGAAAAGAATGCCATCGAGGTTATTGGGAAAAAAAATCATTGGATGAGAGGCTCGTTCTAGTAAACTTTATTCTTATTATTTTGTCATCTTATCATGTTTTTCTGTTTAAATTACCTCAATGGGTTTGATCAAATGGGTTTGCATGCGAATTGATTATAATAGAAAAGCTTTCCTTTAAAAGGAAAGGATAATATTTATGGGTTTGACTATTTTCATGAATTAGGAGACAGTATATAAGTCCAAGAAAGGAAGTATGAAAATTTAATGATATTTACACATTTAATAAAGTATTTCTTGCTAAATGAGTATTGAAATTTTTCTTCATACTCATTCGCGCCTTCAAAAAAACTTTGTGAATTAGGTATGCTACTCAAAGAGAAAATTTAACATTCTAAGTCAAGAAGGTCTTTTATTTCCTTTTCTTTTGGTATCAAGAGATATTAATCATGATCTGAGGGGTTTTAGAATTGCATTTTTTTAAGCTGATCAATGTAAAAGGGATAAGATCATGAATAAACTTATAGTTATGTTCTACTCCGCTAGGCTGTCTACCCCTTGATCTCTACTGTAGCATTCTAAAAAATTAGATTTTAATTTGTGATCAATAAAACTAGAGAATAGGAAGATAGCACATTAAACCAATCCGTCCCCGCAATAGAATTCAACATAAATAGCTTTTGGACCTTTTAAGACTTTCTCGCACCAATTCAACCATCCAAGACCATGGATACTCTAGTTTGAAAACTTTTCAACAAAGATTCCTACTACATAATTTTTTTTCTATAAATTTTTAAATGAGGGCCTTTTTAACTATTTGATAATATCATGAAAATGCATTTGGCACTTACCAAGTATGCTGGTTCACTATAAAAATATGTGCAGTCACAATAATCAATATGTACATTTAATTCTAACTAAGCATTTAACAAGAACCCTCATTCACTACAAAAAAAAAAAGTACTTTTGCATTAAAATATATTTGCTACATCAAAGGGCAAAAATATTTGAAATCTTAAAACTAGACCATTGGCAAAAATATTTGAAAGCTTAAAACTAGACCATTCTTGTAGATAATAATATGAGAGAGAGAAGGAGAAATTAAAAAAAAAAAACAATCCCTGGTATGTTCTCTTAAAATTTAAATTAAAAAAAATAATTTATAATTATTAAAATTGGATCGAATCGATCGAACTAGTTTAACTCGGAGACTAAACCGATTTGTTTCTAACATAATGAATGCCGTTTCAAATTCCGTGGTAGTTTGGCCTTCGTCCCTTCGACTTCTGAGCTTCTTCAAGTGGGACGTCGACGCTCTCAACCGGGGGAAAACTGATAATGGCATGACACTTCCGAAGACAAACACAATTTTTTAGTTTGCAGTAGGTGGAAGCGCGTTCCTTCGAATTCCGAGGAGAGAGTAGTAATAGGAGCCGTCGGATCCAGCCCCATCGGCGCCCATCGCCAAAGATCTATGTCATGAGGGTCAGAGATCGGCGCGATAGAGGTAGGGAAAGGAGGGAGAGAGATGTCCGCACAAGGAGGGACAAGAGAAGGGCGGTTGGGAATTGGACCTATTATAAGAGGAGAAGGAAGTTCTCAAATCTAATTATTTTCTACTGGTTTCTTTTTTTGGCTCGGGGAAAAAAAATATCTTCTGAGCCTGAAGTCGTTAGGACCAATCGTAGCGGAATTCCCTCTGCTATATATTTTCTTGAGCATCCAAAGATTGCCACTTTGGTTTGGGGTTATTTGCAGGAATGTCATTGGGCCATGGAGTTTCTCTGCCCGACTACCTCTTGGGTTTTATTTTTATTTTCTTAATAATAACTTGGCCCATTTAGAGCTAAATTTTACAATTTTTCATTTCATACACTTTTAGTTGATCTTAATTTTAATATTATTAAAATTAATTTTATTATTATAAATGTATTTATTATCATACACTTTTAGTTGATCTTAATTTTTTATTAATATTTTATTAAAAATTAATTTTATTATTATAAATATTTTTATATTAAAATAATTGAACTGATGGTTCAATCGGTGATCCGACGATTGAACCAGTGATCCGATGACCCGTGCCCTTGGCCGGATTGATGTCGGCCAGGTCTAACAACTATAGGAAATACAGTAGGTCATCATTGAAAAAATTCCAACTTTGAATTTATAAAGCAGCCTTACTTTCTAAGTTTATATGGCAAGTAAAATGATTGTGGCAATCACTAATCATCTCCATCAATGGTTCCAGTAAGCACCATTGTTCGTACAGGTCACAAACCGAAATCATCTTGGTTTGAAAATCTATCTTTTCGTAATAAAATTATAGTTTGGCATTACAAACATTGATTCAGGATCGGACAACAAACTGAAGAAGGAAGAAAAGTGTGAAACTACTATGCTCTGACAGCATCAATTGCTTTAATAATTGTTAAAAATTGCTTTAATAATTGCTTTAATAATCCTATGAAGTATAGACAAGTACAGCCGATCACCACTTATTCAACAACAACATACCAAACAAGAGGTACTTGAACAAGGACCCTCGGAAGCCCATCTCTATAAAAGTAGCAACAATAAGAAGAACTGTCTCCAAAATATGAATTCATTACCCAGAAGAAAAGATGAAAGTAAGGATGTGCGGATGGTGTGCCTCGGTAGGTATAACCTTTCTGGAACATTCCTTTCTTGGCCTCCTAGCTTTCACCCCCTACAGAGTAACGACCAAGCTGTTCTAGAGAGTTGGCCTTGGCACAGACCAAGAGAGCTTTTGTGCAGCTTTTACATTCTCTAGACGCCCCTGCCATGTCTTCAAGACTGTGTTCTGGAGGGCTCTGCGTATGAGGGTTAGGGCCTTGGTTCATTGCATTCAAGTTTAGAGTTGCTTCCATCTTAGACTGCCCTCCTGACAAAAACTGCAAAACATTGGTAGGAGTAACATCTTGTTAATTGCAACAAGCATCATCCATGCACAAATAAAATAAAATAAAATAAATCAGCCCAAAATTAAATGACAAGGATCACTGTTTCCAATCATCAATTTCCAGGATCCAGTATGCGAACAAGGATATATATACAGATCAAGATTATACTCATGATTTATCCGATGCCAGTGCAGCGAGGATTGGAGTTTTCCCAACATATATATTCAACTGGAGAAAGAACAAATCCATAACAAAAAATTGATAGCAAAATCAAGTAGGGAGTTAACATGATTCCAGGGACTGCTGGTGGTACCCTGCAGTTCAGCATCTTGAGTGTATATTTAGCAGTGGTTTCAGGAGATGCCTTCTCTTTGTGTTCAGCACCAAGGGTCACCATACTAGGTTTCAGTAGGATTCCCTCGAACACCACGTTATTCTGGGTCAAGTAATAGAAAACTTCTGCCCATACATTTTCTGCCACCTCTAGTGTCCTTTCCATTGAGTGGTCTCCATCAAGTAGGATCTCAGGTTCTACAATTGGCACCAGACCATTATCCTGCAAAACATGAAGATAAACATTGGCCAGGCTACAATCATTTAACTTGATAGTGTAAATTATGGGTCAAAGTAAAGAAGAAAGATCTAATGTAGAATGAAAAGTGAGAGAGATTCTCTAATGGTCCCATTTTTTTCCCTTCTTCACCATAAGAGTCCCCTGCCATTAACCAATTATAATTAAATCCTTTTATTTTTATCAAATGACAATTTTGATCTCAGATTTGTACATTTCCACATTAATGTCCCCAATATGGTAATCTGGAGAAAAGCAAATAAATTCAAATAATTAATTCACAAATCATACCATATTTTGCACTTCGAAATTACAAATCCAATGGAAACATAGCAATTGGAGAATAAATATGAATTCATACATGCATTAACTGAAAATATAGACAATTTCATAAGAATAAAAGAACATAGTGAGGTAAACTTTCAAACTATTGCTTTTAACTCAATTAAAAAAGAAAAAAGAAGAAAGTGTGTGCGTGTGTAATCAACTTGAGAACCGAATAATACTTTATTCTATTCAACAAATAAGTAAAATACCTAGGAAGAACTTTGCCACATATTGCTGGAAACTTTGATGACCTACATGAGCCACACCACTTTGACAGGCCTCTTTCTTCTCATCTTCTGCATTTAGTATTTGCACCAAACCAATCAGTTTCAAACCCACTTGTGACCTACATGAGCCCCAGCTATGACCAATCATTCCTGAAAATGTACTCAGAATGGCAATGAAGGATGACCAGGCAATGGCTGCACACATTCCTTCATTAATATACAGTCAATATTTTAAAAAGGAACTCAAGAATTTAGCATGTTAGCAAAATCTTGTGCAAGTAATTCTTAAGACGAAATATAATTTTCTAGAAAATGGATCAGCATTAGAACTTAATTTCTCACTAAAGATTTGGAAAATAAAAACTTACGGCGCCCAGCACCCTGTTTTGTCCTAGCGTTGTTCAACTTATCCTTTTGTTTCTTCACGGTATTATATCTCTGCAGCCTAGTCAAAGCTCCAGAAAGTGGACTAATACGACCTACAGGTATCGAATTCATACAATGCTATAAAAAATTTATGACCAAAGATACCCGGATAGATGTTAACAGTGGCACGGGAATAATTATATAATGCAGTAAATAAACAAACTTTCTTACCAGGTGTCTCCTCCTTCGATTTCGAACTATCCAAATCAACTTCAGATATTGAAGCAAGTCCCTTGTTCTTCTTCTTCTTTAATGGTGGGTCCTCATCTCAAGACAACAAGTGCTTATACAACCAGTGCTTACATCTCTGCAGCATGGTCAAAGCTCCAGAAAGTGGACTAATACGACCTACAGGTATCAAATTCATACAATGCTATAAAAAATTTATGACCAAAGATACCCGGATAGATGTTAACAGTGGCATGGGAATAATTATATAATGGAGTAAATAAACAAACTTTCTCATCAGGTGTCTCCTCCTTCGATTTCGAACTATCCAAATCAACTTCAGATATTGAAGCAACTCCCTTGTTCTTCCCCTTCTTCAATGGTGGGTCCTCTATCTCAAGACAACCAGTGCTCCTCCTTGTCCTCTTGCAACCAACTCCAGAACTTCCACTTGGTGATAAAACCAGAGCCTTCGAATCATGCACTTCCAGCGCCTTGTTCTTCTCCTTCTTCAATGGTGGGTCCTCTATCTCAAGACAACCAGTGCTCCTCCTTGTCCTCTTGCGACCAACTCCAGAACTTCCACTTGGTGACTAAACCAGAGCCTTCGAATCATGCTCTTCCAGCGCCTTCCCTTCCTCATCACTCTCGCTTCCAATGACAATAATGGTGATGTGATTTTCAAGCGCCTTCCCTTCCCTGCTTCCATCGACAATGGTGACGTCCTCTTCCAGCGCCTTCCCTTCCTCACCACCCTCGCTTCCATCGACAATGTTGATGTGCTCTTCCAGAGCCTTCCCTTCCTCACCACCCTCGCTTCCATCGCCAATGGTGATGTGCTCTTCCAGCGCCTTCCCTTCCTCACCACCCTCGCTTCCAACGACAATGGTGATGCGCTCTCTGTATGGCCTAGCCAGGAATGCCATTTCCTTCTCGCAAGCAGTGGTATCAAAAATCAAAACCGAGAAGTGCAATCGGCCTTCATACCGAAAAACCAAGAAGTCCCCATGCATTATCGAGTGGTCGGCGACGAACTCCTTCCACCCACTCTTGAACAAAAGTCCCTTCTGGCTCTCACCAACTCCACAGTCCATGTACGCCCACCCAGTCCCTTCAAAGAAACAGTTCCCAACAACTCGTGCTCGATGCATCCACGGAACGCCGGCGGTATTTTCTACAAGACCCGCAAAAGATTACAACTTCGAGCTATTGATCCAAAGAAGGTAGAATCGGCAAACAGAGAGAGATGGCATACCAGGTGGTCGGAGCAGTGATCGGGGAAGTAAACCTTGACGAAGTGCGGGGTCTCTCTCGCCATGGCAGAGCATTCGATCGCTTCCATTGATCGCCTTTTAGGGTTCTTAAACCACTTTTGGGAGCGCTGGGTTTGCTTTAAGGGGAATTTTTTCCCCTCCCTACCGAGGGCATCTGTGTTTGCAATCAAAAACCCTAGGATTGTGATCTTTAACGGATACGCCAAGCGTGTGATGATTCTGATTCGTTATCTAACCAAATATGGGAGGTGAGGTGGAATGCAGCCGCTAGTACTGGCAGCGTACGGATGCTCGTAGAAAGGAATGATGCAAATTTAGAGGCTACATTTGATCCACAGCTTTCGAGTTCAACGTAAACACCGGGGGAGCAGGGCCTAACAGCCCAAGGCCATGGACGAATCAACTTCATGAGCTGCTACCATCCTCCGATGCTATTCTCGCTTTTAGAAAGGCGTTAAGTTTTTTTTCTTTTTTTTTAATTATGAATCAATCAATTATTAGTTATTTATGAAAATATTTCGTTAAGTAAGTAAAGATTTTTTAAAAAATTTCTATAGGAAGATATCATGTCCATCTTTTCACAAAATGGTTGGAGAGAGAAGATGAAGAGAATTATAATTAAAGAATTTATGGCTAAAATATAGTTATTTATAAGGCAACTATATACTTGTTGTAATTATCGAACTTGGCATTTAAGAAAAATAAATAATAAGACATGTTACATGCTATGTTTATAATAATATATAACAAATATAAATCAATATCAAATAAAGAAATTAAAAGAAGAAAAAATCAAAATATAATATTACTAAATCAAAAAAAATATGGCATATCTTATAAACTTATCTTCAAAGCATAAATATAAATACTTAATATGCATCTCAATCATTTTTTTTAATTATGAATCAATCAATTATTAGTTATTTATAGAAATATTTTCATTAAGTAAAGGAAAATTTTTTAAAAAAAATTATAGGAAGATATCCGGTCCTTCTTTTTACAAAATGGTTGGAGAGAGAGGATGAAGAGAATTATAATTAAAGAATTTATGGCTAAAATATAGTTATTTATAAGGCAACTCTATACTTGTTGTAATTATCGAACTTGGCATTTAAGAAAAATAAATAATAAGACATGTTACATACTATGTTTATAATAATATATAAGAAATATAAATCAATATCAAATAAAGAAATTAAAAGAAGAAAAAAATCAAAATATAATATTACTAAATTAAAAAAACTGTGGCATATCTTATAAACTTATCTTCAAAGCATAAATATAAATACTTAATATGCATCTCAATCATTTTTTTAATTATTAATCAATCAATTATTAGTTATTTATGGAAATATTTTGTTAAGTAAAGGAAGATTTTTTTAAAAAAAATTTCTATAGGAAGATATCCGGTCCTTCTTTTACAAAATGGTTGGAGAGAGAGAGGATGAAGAGAATTATAATTAAAAAATTTTGTCTAGAATATAGTTATTTATAAGGCAACTCTATACGTGTAATTATCGAAATTGGCATTTATGAAAAATAAATAATAAGACATGTTATAAACTATGTTTATAATAATATATAACAAATATAAATCAATATCAAATAAAGAAATTAAAAGAAGAAAAAATCAAAATATAATATTACTAAATTAAAAAAAATGTGACATATCTTATAAACTTATCTTCAAAGCATAAATATAAATGCTTAATATGCATCTCAATCATTTTTTTATCCTTAAAGTTATTCCATCTTTTTTTAGTTTTTTCATCTTTCGAATTCATAAACTGAAAGAAGGTAAAAGATGAAGAAGGTGATCAAATTTAAGGTTTGTTGTATTCAAATGTAGCCAAGCATACATACTTTATATAAAGAGAGTCAAACTCGACTACATTGAAATATAACCAAGTTTTGAATTCGATCATCTTTTTTACCCCTTCTTTTCTACCTTTTATATTTTTAAAATTCATAATCTGCATGGATGGTGATCGAATTTAGGCTTAACTACATTCAAATATAATCAAGCCTAACACTTTACATACATACATACATACATACATACATACATATATATATATATATATATAAAGCATGGTTGGACATTAAAATAGTATCATCATTTGGGCATCCATTAGATCCATAAATTTCAATCAATGGTTCATGTCTGAAAGTTAACATCATTGATAGTAGTATCATCAAGTTTTTTTTATTTATTTTTATTTATGAATTAATCAATTATTAGTTATTTATGGAAATATTTTCGTTAAGTAAAGGAAGATTTTTTAAAAAAAATTCTATAGGAAGATATCCGGTCCTTCTTTTTACAAAATGGTTGGAGAGAGAGAGGATGAAGAGAATTATAATTAAAAAATTTATGTCTAGAATATAGTTATTTATAAGGCAACTCTATACTTGTTGTAATTATCGAAATTGGCATTTATGAAAAATAAATAATAAGACATGTATAAACTATGTTTATAATAATATATAACAAATATAAATCAATATCAAATAAAGAAATTAAAAGAAGAAAAAATCAAAATATAATATTACTAAATTAAAAAAATGTGGCATATCTTATAAACTTATCTTCAAAGCATAAATATAAATACTTAATATGCATCTCAATCATTTTTTTCATCCTTAAAGTTATTCCATCTTTTTTAGTTTTTTCATCTTTGAAATTCATAAACTGAAAGAAGGTAAAAGATGAAGAAGGTGATCAGATTTAAGGTTTGTTGTATTCAAATGTAGCCAAGCATACCTTTATATAAAGAGAGTCAAACTTGAGTACATTGAAATATAGCCAAGTTTTGAATTTGATCGTCTTTTTTACCCCTTCTTTTTGACCTTTTATATTTTTAAAATTCATAATCTGCATGGATGTTGATCGAATTTAGGCTTAACTACATTCAAATATAATCAAGCCTAATACTTTACATACATACATACATACATATATATATATATATAAAGCATGGTTGGACATTAAAATAGTATCATCATTTAGGCATACATTAGATCCATAAATTCCAATCAATGGTTCATGTATGAAAGTTAACATCATTGATAATATTTATTTATCATTAAATGATTAGCATTGGAGAAAAAAAAAAGCAAAACCCTTTCTTCTTACATTTAAAAGATGTTAGAAAAGTTTCTTGAAACAAGTAGCTATGAGAAAGAGGTCTTGTGCTGTCATTATCTTGCTAGCCTAAAACTATAAGAAAGGCCGATAAAGGATACAAACTTTTTATTCAAACTTGTCCATAAATATGCAAAAACCCTTGCATAGTTTTTGCTACTCCCAGGTGCTGATATGATCATCACTTTTGAAGACTACCTAACTCATCCTTGCAAAAAATTCTACAACATCTAAAGTCTGACATAGCATATCACTTTCAAGGATCATTCTAACTTTGACAATTTTCTCGATGAAATTTATGTTCATGGGATATAACTATAGTTTTATATGTAGAAGAAGTTTATAAATCTCTTCAACAAGCTTACAAAATCTTATTTAAAGTGTTGGCATTTGACTTACTATCTTTCTTCCTGATGTGGTTGATCCAACGCCGTTAGAAAATTATGAAGGGAACTGATGGGCCCCGCTTCGGCCTCTGAGGTACCCTCGGCCTCGAGGTCCCCTCGGCCTCCGAGGTTCCTTCGGACATGGGCCATAATGACAGCATCCAGACTTGGCAGCTCGGTCTTCCCCCCATTCGCCACCTTTTCTCTCTCTTTTGCATGGAGCTAGCTCCTGCTCGGCCTTGGCCTCGGCTCCCAGCACCGAGGTCATCTCGGCCTCGTGGCTCTCCTCGGCCCTGACTTCATCCAAGTCAGCCTTGCCCCGGCTCCCGAGCCCCCCTCGGCTCCAATCAGCCTCCGCCTCGGCACCAAGTGGCCGAGTCCCCCTTAGCTCCAGTCAACCTCCGCCTCGGCAGCAAGCGGCCGAGCCCTCCGTCGGCTCCAGTCAGCCTTTGCCTCGGCACCAAGCAGCCGAGCCCCCCCTCGGCTCCAGTCAGCCTTCGCCTCAGCCCCAGCCTCCAGCCTCGGCCTTGGCACTCGGCTACCCCCTTGGCCTCGGACTTCGGCCTCTGTCTCGGCCTCAGCCTCGGCCTCAACCTCCAGCCCTGACCTCAGCCTCGGCCTCGAGCCTTCACGTCGGTCGGCCTCAAGCCTCTGCCTCGGCCCCAGCCTCCAGCCCCAGTCGGCCTCGAGCCTTTGCCTCAGCCCCGGCCTCGGCCTCGGCCTCAGCCTCGAGCCGCCTGACACAGCCACATGGTCCACCAACCATCTGTGGCGACCATGTGGTCCACTATCTCCTGCAACAACTATCCAAGCCAAGTGCCTAGGGGACACGTCTGATAAGCACCATAATGGTTAGCTATGCCCTACAACAGCCTGTGACAAGCTGCAGCCACCTACTCTGACGGGACATGGCCTGCAGCCTGACATGTCACGCGGAAGCAAGCCCTGCCATTGCTGCCATCATAAATGCTTTGACAATTGATCATGCCCCATGCCCCATAGGCTCTAAGCATCTATAAAATGGGTAAGAGGGACCCCCGATCAGGTAACTAAGAACGAACTCATCCCGCTCCTAAATGCTCATTCTTGCTCACATAGAGCATGGCTCTAAGCCTCTCTCTTCTTCCCTCTTTCGAGCTTCCTCAAGCTCACGGCTGTTGCCCAGAAAACTGACTTGAGCGTCGGAGGGTTCCCGCTGGAACCTCCGACTCCTGGGACTTGTTTGCAGGCCCACAGGCGCAAGGAGCTCGCCGAAGGATTCCAGGCTCGCTAGAGGAGGCGACTGAACGCTCTCCGGGTTCGAGGATGGTGATTTAGCATCAATAGATTGGCACACCAGGAAAGGGAGGGATCAGTGATGCTGGTTTGCAGATCCTCATTCCTTTTTTATCAAAATGGTGGATCATGAAGACGGTGAATCGTGAAGATTTCACCAGTTACGCTGGGGGGCACCTTCAACGAGCTGAGTAAAAGCTTCAAAAGCAACATCTCATGACCACGCAACAGCGAGCAAAAGCTTCACTCGCTCTTTGATCACAGATTAGGCCAGCCATCCTTCATCCTGCCGGAATCTCCCCAGCGAGAGGTCCACCATCATCAAGCTCATCAGCGACTTAAAGCTCAAAGAGCCACCACTCGCCACCCAAGCAGCCCTCTCTCTTACAGACAGCGACGCAAAGGAAGGTTCGGCCATGGCTCCGGCTCCCGACTCTGCCACAAGGCATCGGCTCTTCTCTAGGCCCAGCGCTAGCGTCTCGGCTTCAGATCCAGCCCCAGAAGCTCCCGTTTTCATGCTCCTAGCACCACATCCCTGAGCGCCAAGCAAGCATCTCTCCCTCCCCGCCGCATCCCAGGTCCGAGTGAGCTCCCAGAGCAGCCTCATGCTTTACGTGTGCCCATGCACGTAATGAAACTTCCTAGGAAAGAGAGACCGTGGAAGCTAGAGGGCCCATTGCCGTGAACCAATATGGAGGCTGCCCGAATCCTAATAACTCCCAGCAACATCCTCTCCTAATCGTCCCCTTCAGCGGACTCTACCGGCCACTCGTCTTCAACGGCCTGTGGCTACTCAGGCTTTCCTCGATGGCCTATAGCTCCCGAGTCCGACTCCGACCCTTGTTTGTGGCTCCGCTCCAGCGTCCCCGACTCTGGATCCCATCTCTCTCTTCACTGCACTCCGAAGATGGGTCCCCAACTTCATTTCGAAGAGGAGCTGGTCATCAACCAACTCCAGGCTCCGTCCCAACTTGATTCCCTTGGGGGGGCAGACCACCAGCAGGCGGAAGTGCTCAAATCCATAGAAGGAAAACAGGGGTGCTACAAGAGCTAAGTATGATGCACTTAAGACAATTTTCTTTCATTGATACTTAAAAATGTCATGCAGGGAAGACCAACCTTGCATCAGCATTCAAGACCAACCTCGCGTTAGCATCTCAAAAGCTAAATGTACCATTGGCACCGAAGACCGGTATACCACTGGATCTAAAAAGCCCAAGGCCAACTCGGCACTTAAAGACCAATGTACCATTGGCACCAAAGATCGGTGTACCACCAGATCCAAAAGCTCGAGACCAGCTCGGTACTTAAAGACCAATGTACCATTGGCACCGAAGACCGATGTACCACCGGCTCCAAAAAGCCTGACTTCAGTCGGCACTCTAAGCCCGATGCACCATCGGCACTCAAGCCCGAGGCCAGCTCAGCACCAAAGCTCGACTCCGGTTGGCACCAAAGCTCGAGGTTAGCTCAGCACCAAAGGCCAAAGACTGACTCCAACGTCGGCAGCAAAGATTGTTGGCACAAAGAAAAAGGCACCTGAGCCTGGTTCAACCACCCTCAGGTCACCCTCCGGGGTTCAAAAGACTCTCGACCTCAACTTTGCCTCAGCGGCTTCATCATAGCCTTAGAAGCATCATCACAGCATCAATGGCTTCATTTCAGCCTCAGCGGCTTCAACTCTACCTCAATGACCAATGGCCAATCCAGTAAGACCTTTATCTAAATTATATACTTTCAACATATTACTGATCGCTTTCAGCCATCATGAAGCCCCAAGACAACTCACAGCTGGGAGAGGCCAACTCCCCAGCTCACAGTTGGCGGGCATCCACTCCCAAGCCCCCCTCGGCCTCGTACGGCCTCCACCTCGGCACTCAAGCCCGACTCTGGTTGGCACTCAAAGCCCGATGTACCATTGGCACTCAAGTCCGAGGCCAGCTCGGCACCAAAGGCCAAAAACTGACTCCAACGTCGACACCAAATACGATGCAAAGGCAAACAGCTACAAAAAAGCTAAGTACACTACAAGAAAAAGTTTCTTTTTCATTAGAATTTAAATGCATTATGAAAAAACCAACCATTCAAAAGGATCTCGACGGTCCTGTGATCAAAAGGTCACCCCAGGGCCGGTCGTGAAACCCCCACGGCGATTCAAGACCTACGGTTCCAGCGACCTCGAGTCACCCCTCGGGCCGGCCACAAAACCTCCAAGGCAGTTTTGGAGTAGCTCGACGGTATGGTGGCTAATGGATACCACTCGGCCTGGCTAGCATACGCTCTGAGTCGATTAAAATCCCTAACAGCCCTTACCCATTCGAGTCACCTCCCGGACCAGCACACAGACACTCGAGGCAATTTTATTATAGCCCCCGCGGCTCTATTTCTACTTCGGCAATTTTATTTCAGCCTCAACGGCTTATCTCTGCCTATGTGGCATTATGCAGCCTCAACGGCTCTCTCTGCCTCTGCGGCATTATTGCAGCCTCAATGGCTCCCTCTGCCGCAATGGCATCATTGCGGCCTCATTGGCTCTCTGCCTTAATGTATGTGGACGGGGATCCGCTTCATCTCAGGAGCGAGGGGGCATCTGATGTGGCTGATCCAACACCGTTAGAGAAATGTGAAGAAAACTGACGGAGCCCCGCTTCGGCCTCCGAGGTCCCTTCGGACATGGGCCACAATGACAGCATCCAGACTTGGCAGCTCGGTCTTTCCTCCATTCGCTACCTTTTCTCTCTCCTCCACATGGAGCCAGCTCCTGCTCAACCTCGGCCTCGGCTCCCAACACCGAGGTCCTCTTAGCCTCATGACTCCCCTCGGCCCCGACTTCATCCAAGTCAGCCTCGCTCCAACTCCCGAGCCCCCCTTGGCTCCAGTCAGCCTCCGCCTCGGCACCAAGCGGTCAAGCGCCCCCTCGGCTCTAGTCAGCCTCCGCCTCAGCCCCGGCCTCCAGCCTCGGCCTTGGCACTCGGCTGCCCCCTCAGCCTCAGACTTCAGCCCTGCCTCGGCCCTGGCCTCGGCCTCTAGCCTCAGTCTCGGCCTCGGCCTCGAGCCTTCACCTCAGCCGGCCTCGAGCCTCCACCTTGGCCCCGACCTCAGCCTCCAGCCTCAGTCTTAGCCTCGAGCCACCTGACACAGCCACATGGTCCACCAACCATCTGTGGCGACCACGTGGTCCATTATCTCCTGCAACAATCGTCCAAGCTAAGTGCCTAGGGGACACGTCTGACAAGCACTGTAACTGTCAGCCATGCCCTGCAATAGCCTGCGACAAGCTGCAGCCACCTACTCTGACGGGACATGGCCTGTAGCCTGACACGTCACGTGAAAGCAAGCCCTGCCATTGCTGCCATCAAAAATGCTCTGATATGTGATCATTCCCCAGGCCCTACAGGCTCTAAGCATCTATAAAATGAGTAAGAGGGACCCTCGACAAGGTAACTAAGAATGAACTCATCCCGCTCCTAAACGCTCATTCTTTCTCAGAGAGAGCATGGCTCTAAGCCTCCCTCTTCTTCTCTCTTTCGAGCTTCCTCAAGCTTACGGCTGTTGCCCAAAGCACTGACTTGAGCGTCGGAGGGTCCCCACCAGAACCTCCAGCCCTCGGGACTTTTTGCAGGCCCACAGGCGCAAGAAGCTCGCCGAGGATCCCAGACTCGATGGAAGAGGTGACCAGACGCTCGCCGATGTTCGAGGATGGTGATTTGGCATCAACACTTCCCAACTCACAATCCTCATTCAACAAATATACATTAATTTTGGAAGATTTTTTATCTACTTACAAAATCCTTAATATAAGAGATAATATAATTAGAAATAAGCATATAACTTTAAAAGATAGAACTAGAAATAAATATATAAGAGAAATAATAGGAGTAACCCAAGCCCCAATTGAAGATAAAATAAGAGAAAATCGATTGCAGTGGTTTAGATATATATAACGTAGACCTTTAGATGCTCCAATTAGAAAGAGTGGTCTCTTAACAATCTATGTTAAGAATGGAGGTAGAGATAGACCTAAACTAACATGAACATAAATAATTAAAAAAGATATAACTATTTATAATTTGAATGTCGACTTGGTCCTGAATAGAGCAGAGTGGAGGAAGCAGATTCATGTAGCCGACCCTATGTAGTTGGGAAAAGGCTTAGATGAGTTGAGTTGAATTGAGTTGTACAAAATCCTTACTCATTGCAGAAAAATTAGTGCAAAAGATAGTCTATAAGATTGATTTTGAAAACACTTTTGATAATATTAACTAAATTTTTTATTTGCCTTATTTCTAATGAGAGTTTTTCACCATAAGTAGATTGGCTAGGTTAGGGCTCTTCTATCTTCACCTTCCATGACTCCTTTAATTAATGGCAAGTTAGATAAATGGATGATATGCAAGAAAGGCCTTATACAAGATGATCATTGCCCTTCTCTTTTCATCTTAATTGTTGATGTTTTATTGAGAATATGAAAAAAAGCTTACTAGATTGGACACTGGCCAAGTTTCAAATATATTTCTAGTTTTTATTTTGCTAATGGCATCATTATTTTTTGTGCTACAAAGAGGCTCCTCTAGGATGTGTTTGGATTTTCAAAAGAGATTTCATTTGAAATAATGATTTTAGAATTCAAAAATCAAGATATTCTTTAAACGAGGATTTCTAAAATTCTATGAAATTTCAAATTCTCCAAAGTAGCTATTTATAAATTTAACTCTTAAAGAGTTCATTAGCAAATCCCTCCTTAAAATCTACTTGAAAGTGATCAAAATATTTAATTTTATTTACATACCAAAATATTTACATAAATATCATTTATTTATTTATTTATAAATAAATATTACATAGATAAAATAATATTTATAAAAAAATAACAGTATTATTATTAATATATTTATCAAATATGTTATTATAATATACACAGCTAATATAAATATTATTAAATTAAAATATTTATATAATTAAAATAATTTATAATTTATCACATTAAATAATTTTATTTTATAGTAATAATTATTTATAAATATTTCATGATTAATTTGTATATTTGTATAAATAAAATTATTTTTAATTAATAAATATTTATAAGGAAAATATGAATTTAGTTAGAAAATTTTCTAATATTATTTAATAATAAATATAAATATTTAATAAATATAATATTACAAATAATATTAATATTTCATAAATATTATTAATATATGCAATAGAAGGAGAGAATATTTTCTCTCCACTTTTCTCTTCTCTTTTTTTTTCCTCTATTTTTTTTTTCTACTTTTCTCTCCATCCAAACAGAGCCTAAGAGCTTGTGAAGTACCCAAATCTGTTACCATCATCCACTGTATAAGGGCTTGATTTCGTTACTGATTAATTTTTTTAATTAAAAAAAAACTTTGGATGGCCTAATCTTGCAAAGTAGAAATATATTATTTGCAAGGGATAATAATCGTGTGGATCATTTGGACAGAATCGTCAATGTGATTCATTATAGGGGTATTTCCACTTCCAAGATCCACCGGAAGTCTGGAACCCCAGCCAAAATATGGATTTATTCATCTCTCTTAGCATTTTTCTATTGTAAAACACAATCGAAATAAACTAATTACGCAAGCTTGCAGATATGCTTCTTATGCTTTATTAACCTATTTTACCATCAATTAAAGAAAATTTTCTTATTAAAGTGATGGAAATCTCCTTTGCACCCAGAAAAAGGCCATAGCAATCGTTGTATTCTCAAGATATAACTGCTCGTAAAAACTAGTGAAACCTATGGTACGTAAAGAATCTTTCCCACTACTGTTGAGATAAAAACAAAAAACAAAAAACAAAAAACATCGATGGTTTTCGATAAGTCGACGAACCAGCTAACTTGCAATAAATCTAGGTTCTAAATATAGTTTAGAAACATTTACCATATATAAGAGAGGATAAAATTTAGTTACAATTTATTTATTGTTTATCATCAGTTTCTCCACTAAATATGAAGAACAAAGTTTATGTACAGTTTATTAGTTGTTATCATCAAATTGTACAAATTTACAGGTTATTGTTGATGCCTTTAATTATTGATATTAACCAATATCATCTTTTCATTTCCCTTCAACCCCTACATCTAACTCTTGGAATTGATCATATTAATAATGAGTTGAGCATATATCCCTTGTTAAATTATTTAAATGAATCTATAGCGATTACAATTATCACACGTAGACCTAATGCATCCCATGCCTTTCATCACCAAACACCAAATTTTGTCAACTAATACCATTGTTTTGGAAGTCGCAATCTGAGTTCCAAAGCGTTTCAAACTTTCTCACAAGAAACTCTACAATGATTACACTCCTAAAAACTTTTGGCTAATGTCGGATTAGGTGAAGGAAAAACTCCCTCCCTACCAAAAAAAAAAAAAGGTAGGCACCAAAATTAAAACACCCTTGCTGCACTTACACTTCAACCCTAGTCTACTTATTTTATAAATAAATAAAGCTATTTCTATTGCTTAACTCGAAATAAACTTCTTTGCTCTACAAGGTGAAGTAATATAATCGAGGGTCAGCCACTTCCCTTTTGTATGGTCCAATCATCGTACAACATTTATTCAAGTGGGATGCACGTCGAAAGATGAGTCCCATTTGAAATTAGAAACCAGGACCAACATGAAGAGATTTTTGAACTGGAATCGTTGTCGCCTACTAAGAATTGGAGTATAAATTGATGCTAGGTCAGTTAGCCCAGCTAATGGTCCTAAGAAAAAGTCTTTGTACATTGCTTTCGGTGCGGTATGATTTGTACTAGATATAATAATTTGTTCGCATGCAAACCCGCATCGAAAAGCCTGCTCATGAGTCTCACATCATTGATGCATGAATCCGCATGGGAACAAATTACCATGCATGCCTAATACAGGACATGCTGCATCGGGACAGTGCACAAAAATTTCTTCTGGTCCTAAAAAAAATTTGGGAACCAAAAAGCTTGTGCGCGCACTACCTGGAGCCCCGAAGCGTTCTAAGTTCGAGACTACTTTCTCCAATTCCACCTCATAGTGTATCTTGTGATAAGGAGACATAATTTGTGGTAGATTCTTGCACCTAACGGAAACTAGAGGAGGCTAATCTAGAACTTTGAGTAAGAGCCGGTTAAATCTTCGTAAGGATCAAAGCTGAATAAAAGAAGTCAAGTTAAAGTTTGGATTTAATAAAGATTAATGTACATTTTTTTTTAAATTAACCTGGATCAAGATTAGTGTCAAACGCTAGCAATTGCCGCGTTGTCACGGGTGGTTCTTTGTTGGCCCATCACTGTTGATCGTTGGCCCAGTTGCTTGTAGGTAACTTTCCAAAAAATTTTGATAATGTTGTTCTTGTAACCTTGTTCTTAAGTTAAAATTTCTTAGACCAGTAGTTCTGATTGATTGGAGGATATCCAAAATTTAGAAAAATAATTTGAGACTTAATTACATGCTGATTTGATTAACTATATATTATGTTGTTAGTTTTGAAGAACATAATCAAAGCTCATTGGAAGTATTGTTACTCGTACCTATAAGATAAATGATGACCCATCTTTAATAATTTTATATATTCTTATCAGATTAATTATGATTAATTAATACACAAGCTATAAATTTTATGGGTAAATGAATTAGTATTTGATAATGTTTTTAAGCCCATGAATTAATAAATGTTAGGAAAACACTTTGTACACTGCCCCCGGTGCAGCAAGGCCTACGTGGGCTGCACCGCGTCTTCTGATTAGTCCACGTGGCTCCTACGTGGATGACCTGCCGGGCGGTATGGCTTTGCTTTGATGTATGAAAGTTAACATTATTGATAGTATTTATTTATTTATCATTAAATGATTAGCAATGGAAAAAAAAAAAAAAGCAAAACCCTTTCTTCTTATATTTAAAAGATGATAGAAAAGTTTCTTGAAACAAGTAACTATGAGAAAGAGGTCTTGTGCTGTCATTATCTTGCCAGCCCAAAACTATAAGAAAGGCTGATAAATGATACAAACTTTTTTATTCAAACTCATCCATAAATATGCAAAATCCCTTGCATAGTTTTTGCTACTCCCATGTGCTGATATGATCATCACTTTTGAAGACTACCTAATACATCCTTGCAAAAATTTCTACTACATCTAAAGTCTAACATAGCATATCACTTTGAAGGATCATTCTAACTTTGACAATTTTCTCTATTAAATTTATATTCATGGGATATAACTATAGCTTTATATATCAACCAACCATAATTCTCCTTTATCCAAGTTTGGGACTAACTTTGAGTTTTATATATAGAAGAAGTTAATAAATCTCTTCAACAGGCTTACAAAATCTTATTTAAAGTGTTGGCTTTCAGACTTACTATCTTTCTTCCCAACTCGCAATCCTCATTCAACAAATATACATTAATTGTGGAAGATTTTTATTTTTATCTACTTACAAAATCCTTAATATAAGAGAAATGATATAATTAGAAATAAACATATAACTTTAAAAGATAGAACTAGAAATAAACATATAAGAAAAATGATAGGAGTAGCCCCAAGCCCCAATTGAAGATAAAATGAGAAAAAATGATTGCGGTGATTTAGACATATACAACGTAGACCTTTAGATGCTTCGATTAGAAAGAATAATCTCTTAACAATCCATGGTAAGGACAAAGGTAGAAATAGACCTAAACTAACATGAATAAAAATAATTAAAAAATATATAACTATTTATAATTTGAAAACTTTGTCCTGAGTAGAGAGAGTGGAGAAAGAAGATTCATGTAGCCGACCCCATGTAGTTGGGAAAAGGCTTAGATGAGTTGAGCTGAATTGAGATGCACAAAATCCTTACTCATTGCAGAAAAATTAGTGCAAAAGATAGTCTATAAGATTGATTTTGAAAACACTTTTGATAATATTAACTAAATTTTTTTATTTGCCTTATTTCTAGTGAGAGTTTTTCACCATAAGTAGATTGGCTAGGTTAGGGCTCTTCTATCTTCACCTTCCATGACTCCTTTAATTAATGGCAAGTTAGATAAATGGATGATATGCAAGAAAGGCCTTATACAAGATGATCCTTCCCCTTCTCTTTTCATCTTAATTGTTGATGTTTTATTGAGAATATGAAAAAAAGCTTACTAGATTGGACACTCGCCAAGTTTCAAATATATTTCTAGTTTTTATTTTGCTAATGGCATCATTAATTTTTTGTGCTACAAAGAGGCTCCTCTAGGATGTGTTTGGATTTTCAAAAGAGATTTCATTTGAAATAATGATTTTAGAATTCAAAAATCAAGATATTCTTTAAACGAGGATTTCTAAAATTCTATGGAATTTCAAATTCTCCAAAGTAGCTATTTATAAATTTAACTCTTAAAGAGTTTATTAGCAAATCCCTCCTTAAAATCTACTTGAAAGTGATCAAAATATTTAATTTTATTTACATACCAAAATATTTACATAAATATCATTTATTTATTTATTAATAAATAAATATTACATAGATAAAATAATATTTATAAAAAATAATAGTATTATTATTAATATATTTACCAAATATGTTATAATAATATACACAGCTAATATAATATTATTAAATTAAAATATTTATGTAATTAAAATAATATAAAATTTATAATATATCACATTAAATAATTTTATTTTATAGTAATAATTATTTATAAATATTTTATGATTAATTTGTATATTTGTATAAATAAAATTATTTTTAATTAATAAAATATTAATAAAGAAAATATGAATTTAGTTAGAAAATTTTCTAATATTATTTAATAATAAATAAATATTTAATAATATAATATTACATATAATATTAATATTTCATAAATATTATTAATATATGCAATAGTATTAACAATAAAATTCTAATATGAAATAATAAATATTGATGAGTATTATTGAAATAAATATTCAATATTTATTTCATAAATATTCAATATTTACATAAAAATATTAAAATATTTTAGTAAAATTATATGAATTTATAAAATAATATTTATAGAAAACTTTATAATCATTGGATAAATTTTTATTTTCAAGAAACTATCTAAATAAAAATTTATGAAATTTTGGAATTTTAAATGCTGCATTTTTAAAATGCATCATCCAAATGTAACCTAAGTGGCTCCTAAGGCTATTATATTGGATTTTGAGGGTTTATTAGATTTTAAAGTGAACTTTTATGGGAGCACTATTGTATACTTCAATATTAGTAATAAGAAAGAAGAATTATTTATTTCTATCTTGAATGGTAAGAAAGGCAACCTATCGTTTTCTTACCTCAGCCTCCCTCTTTGTGATTGGAAGTTACCTAAATAAGCTTAAATTCTTCTCTTGAAAAGAATGCCATTGAGGTTATTGGAAAAAAAAATCATTGGGTGAGAGGCTTATTCTAGCAAACTTTATTCTTATTATTTTGTCATCTTATTATGTGTTTGTGTTTAAATTACCTCAATGGGTTTGATCAAATGGGTTTGCATGCGAATTGATTAAAATATAAAAGCTTTCCTTTAAAAGGAAAGGATACTATTTATGGGTTTGACTATTTTCATGAATTAGGAGAGAGTATGTAAGTCCCAGAAAGGAAGTATGAAAATTAATGATATTTACACATTTAATAAAATATTTCTTGCTAAATGAGTATTGAAATTTTTCTTCATACTCATTCGCGCCTTCAAAAAAACCATGTGAATTAGGTATGCTACTCAAAGAGAAAATTTAACATTCTAAGTCAAGAAGGTCTTTATTTCCTTTTCTTTGGTATCAAGAGATATTAATCATGATCTAAGGGGCTTTTAGAATTGCATTTTTTTAAGCTGATCAATGTAAAAGGGATAAGATCATGAATAAACTTATAGTTATGTTCTACTCCGCTGGGCTGTCTACCCCTTGATCTCTACTATAGCATTCTAAAAAATTAGATTTTAATTTGTGATTAGTAAAACTAGAGAATAGGAAGATAGCGCATTAAACCAATCCGTCCCTGCAATAGAATTCAACATAAATAGTTTTTGGACCTTTTAAGACTTTCTCGCACCAATTCAACCATCCAAGACCATGGATACTCTAGTTTGAAAACTTTTCAACAAAGATTCCTACTCCATGATTTTTTTTCTATAAATATTTAAATGAGGGCCTTTTTAACTATTTGATAATATCATGAAAATGCATCTGGCACTTACCAAGTATGCTGGTGCACTATAAAAATATGTGCAGTCACAATAATCAATATGTACATTTAATGCTAACTAAGCATTTAACAAGAACCCTCATTCACTACAAAAAAAAAAGTACTTTTGCATTAAAATATATTTGCTATATCAAAGGGCAAAAATATTTGAAATCTTAAAACTAGACCATTGGCAAAAATATTTGAAAGCTTAAAACTAGACCATTCTTGTAGATAATAATATGAGAGAGAGAAGGAGAAATTAAAAAAAAAAAAACAATCCCCGGTATGTTCTCTTAAAATTTAAATTAAAAAATAATTTATAATTATTAAAATTGGATCGAATCGATCGAACTGGTTTAACTCTGAGACTAAACCGATTCGTTTCTAACATAATGAATGTTGTTTCAAATTCCGTGGTAGTTTGGCCTTCATCCCTTCGACTTCTGAGCTTCTTCCAGTGGGACGTCGATGCTCTCAATCGGGGGAAGACTGATAATGGCATGACACTTCCCAAAACAAACATAATTTTTAGTTTGCGGTAGGCGGAAATGCATTCCTTCGAATTCCGAGGAGAGCGTAGTAACAGGAGCCATCGGATCCAGCCCCCATCGGCACCCATCGCCAGAGATCTATCGCATGGAGGGTCAGAGATCGGCGTGATAGAGGTAGGGAAAGGAGGGAGAGAGATGTCCGCATGAGGAGGGACAGGAGAAGGGCGGTTGGGAATTGGACCTACTATAGGAGGAGAAGGAAGTTCTCAAATCTAATTATTTTCTACTGGTTTCTTTTTTTTGGCTCAGAGAAAAAATATCTTCTGAGCCCGAAGTCGTTCGGACCAATCGTAGCGGAATTCCCCTGCTATATATTTTCTTGAGCATCTAAAGATTGCCACTTTGGTTTGGGGTTATTTGCAGGAATGTCATTGGGCCGTTGAGTTTCTCTGCCCGACTACCTCTTGGGTTTTATTTTTTATTTTCTTAATAATAGCTTGGCCCATTTAGAGCTGAATTTTAAAGTTTTTCATTATCATACACTTTTAGTTGATCTTAATTTTTTATTAAAAATTAATTTTATTATTATAAATATATTATTATCATACACTTTTAGTTGATCTTAATTTTTTATTAATATTTTATTAAAAATTAATTTTATTATTATAAATATATTTTTATATTAAAATAATTGAACTGATGGTTCAATTGGTGATCCGACGATTGAACAAGTGATCCGATGACCCGAGCCCTTGGCCGAATTGATGTCCGGCCAGGTCTAACAACTATAGGAAATATAGTAGGTCATCATTGAAAAAATTCCAACTTTGAATTTATAAATGCAGCCTTACTTTCTAAGTTTATATGGCAAGTAAAATGATTGTGGCAATCACTAATCATCTCCATCAATGGTTCCTGTAAGCACCATTGTTTGTACAGGTCACAAACCGAAATCATCTTGGTTTGAAAATCTATCTTTTCATAATAAAATTATAGTTTGGCATTACAAACATTGAATCAGGATCGGACAACAAACTGAAGAAGGAAGAAAAGTGTGAAACTACTATGCTCTGACAGCATCAATTGCTTTAATAATTGTTAAAAATTGCTTTAAACATTTCTTTAATAATCCTATGAAGTATAGACAAGTACAGCCCAACTTGCGATCACCACTTATTCAACAACATCATACCAAACAAGAGGTACTTGAACAAGGACCCCTCGAAAGCCCATCTCTATAATAATAGCAACAATAAGCAGAACTATCTCCAAAATATGAATCCATTACCTAGAAGAATAGATGAAAGTAAGGATGTGCGGATGGTGTGCCTCGGTAGGTATAACCTTTCTGGAACATTCCTTTCTTGGCCTCTTGGCTTTCACCCTCTACAGAGTAACGACCAAGCTGGGCTAGAGAGTTGGCCTTGGCACGGACCAAGAGAGCTTTCTGTGCAGCTTTTACATTCTCTGGGTGCCCCTGCCATGTCTTCAAGACTGTGTTCTGGAGGGCTCGTGCGTATGAGAATGAGACGTGCCATGGGTTAGGTCCTTGGTCCATTGCATTCAAGTTTAGAGTTGCTTCCATCTCAGACTGCCCTCCTGACAAAAACTGCAAAACATTGGTAGGAGTAACATCTTGTTAATTGCAACAAGCATCATCCATGCACAAATAAAATAAAATAAAATAAATCAACCCAAAATTAAATGACAAGGATCACTGTTTCCAATCATCACTTTCCAGGATCCAGTATGCGAACAAGGATATATATACAAATCAAGATTATACTCATGATTTATCCGATGCCAGTGGAGCGAGGATTGGAGTTTTGCCAACATATATATTCCACTGGAGAAAGAACAAATCCATAATAGAAAATTGATAGAAAAATCAAGTAGGGAGTTACCATGATTCCAGGGACTGCTGGTGGTACCCTGCGGTTCAGCATCTTGAGTGTATATTTAGCAATGGTTTCAGGAGATGCCTTCTCTTTGTGTTCAGCAGCAGGGGTCACCATACTAGGTTTCAGTAGGATTCCCTCGAACACCACATTATTCTGGGTCAAGTAATAGAAAACTTCTGCCCATACATTTTTTGCCACCTCTCCATTGAGTGGTCTCCATCAAGTAGGATATCAGGTTCTACAATTGGCACCAGACCATTATCCTGCAAAACATGAAGATAAACATTGCCCAGGCTACAATCATTTAACTTGATAGCATAAATTATGGGTCAAAAGTAAATAAGAAAGATCTAATGTAGAATGAAAAGTGAGAGAGATTCTCTAATGGTCCCATTTTTTCCCCTTCTTCACCATAAGAGTCCCCTGCCATTAACCAATTATAATTAAATCCTTTTATTTTTATCAAATGACAATTTTCATCTCAGATTTGTACATTTCCACATTAATGTCCCCAATATGGTAATCTGGAGAAAAGCAAATAAATTCAAATAATTAATTCACAAATCATACCATATTTTGCACTTCAAAATTACAAATCCATTGGAAACATAGCAATTGGAGAATAAATATGAATTCATGCATGCATTAACTGAAAATATAGACAATTTCATAAGAATAAAAGAACATAGTGAGGTAAACTTTCAAACTATTGCCTTTAACTCAATTAAAAAAGAAAAAAGAATAAGGTGTGTGCGTGTGTAATCAACTTGAGAACAGAATAATACTTTATTCTATTCAACAAATAAATAAAATACCTAGGAAGAACTTTTCCACATATGTTACAATCAGTAAAAAGTATTATCACCACATAACTTCCAATATATTTTCAGTTTGTTGCAAATATTAGATCACTTGCTTATATCATATATTTCTCTTTCTAAAGAAGTCAAAAGAAAAGATAATACAATACAATCCTTTTAAGGTCATCTCTTTCGCATTTCAATTTAAATGGTTTTTCTCCCATATTTTTAGGGTTGAATAATTTTTGTCTCCCATATTTTTTTTGGTAAATAGTTTTTCTTCCATGTTTGATGGTAGCATTTGCTGTGAGAAAAACTGTTATTTTGCTGGTCCTTCCCAGCCACACCACTTTGACAGGCCTCTTTCTTTTCATCTTCTACATTTAGTATTTGCACCAAACCAATCAGTTTCAAACCCACTTGTGACCTACATGAGCCCCAGCTATGACCAATCATTCCTGAAAATGTACTCAGAATGGCAATGAAGGATGACCAGACAGGCAATGGCTGCACACATTCCTTCATTAATATACAGTTAATATTTTAAAAAGGAACTCAAGAATTTAGCATGTTAGCAAAATCTTGTGCAAGTAATTCTTAAGATGAAATATAATTTTCCAGTAAATGGATCAGCATTAGAACTTAATTTCTCACTAAATATTTGGAAAATAAAAACTTACGATGCCCAGCACCCTGTTTTGTCCTAGCGTTGTTCAACTTATCATGTTGTTTCTTCACGGTATTATATCTCTGCAGCCTGGCCAAAGCTCCAGAAAGTGGACTAATACGACCTACAGGTATCGAATTCATACAATGCTATAAAAAATTTATGACCAAAGATACCCGGATAGATGTTAACAGTGGCACGGGAATAATTATATAATGCAGTAAATAAACAAACTTTCTTACCAGGTGTCTCCTCCTTTGATTTCGAACTATCCAAATCAACTTCAGATATTGAAGCAAGTCCCTTGTTCTTCTTCTTCAATGGTGGGTCCTCTATCTCAAGACAACCAGTGCTCCTCCTTGTCCTCTTGCGACCAACTCCAGAACTTCCACTTGGTGACAAAACCAGAGCCTTCGAATCATGCTCTTCCAGCGCCTTCCCTTCCTCATCACTCTCGCTTCCAATGACAATAATGGTGATGTGCTTTTCCAATCGACAATGGTGATGTCGAGCGCCTTCCCTTCCTCACCAATGACGTGCTCTTCCAGCGCCTTCCCTTCCTCACCACCCTCGCTTCCATGCCAATGGTGATGTGCTCTTCCAGCACCTTCCCTTCCTCACCACCCTTACCGATGCTCTTCCAGCGCCTTCCCTTCCTCACCACCCTCGCTTCCATTGACAATGGTGATGCGCTCTCTGTATGGCCTAGCCAGGAATGCCGTTTCCTTCTCGCAAGCAGTGGCATCAAAAATCAGAACCGAGAAGTGCAACCGGCCTTCATACCGGAAAACCAAGAAGTCCCCAGGCATTATCGAGTGGTCGGCGATGAACTCCTTCCACCCGCTCTCGAACAAAAGTCCCTTCTGGCTCTTCACCAACTCCACAGTCCATGTACACCCACCCGGTCCCTTCAAAGAAACAGTTCCCGGCGACTCGCGCTCGATGCATCCACGGAACGCCGGCGGTATTTTCTACAAGACCCGCAAAAGATTACAACTTCGAGCTATTGATCCAAAGAAGCCAGAATCGGCAAACAGAGAGAGATGGCATACCAGGTGGTCGGAGAGAGACCGGGGATGTAAACCTTGATGAAGTGCGGGGTCTCTCTCGCCATGGCAGAGCATTCGATCGCTTCCATTACTCGCCTTTGAGGTTTTTTAAACCACTTTTGGGAGCGCTGGGTTTGCTTTAAGGGGAATTTTTTTCCCCTCCCTACCGAGCGCGTCCGTGTTTTCAATCAAAAACCCTGGGATTGTGATCTTTCGTGGATATCCAAGCGTGCGATGATTCCGAATTGATTCGTTATCCTGACCAAATATGGGAGGTGGAACGAACGGCTAGTCCTGGCAGCGTACGGATGCTCGTAGAAAGGAATGATGCGAATTTAGAGGCTGCATTTGATCCACAGCTTTCGAAGTCCGAACGTGAAACACCGGGGAGCAGGGCCTAACGAATCAACTTCGTGAGCTGCTACCATCTTCGATGATGTTCTCACTTTTAGAAAGGCGTCAAGTTTTTTTTAATTATGAATTAATAATTATTAGTTATTTATGAAATATTTTTGTTAAGTAAAGAAGATTTTTAAAAAAATTTCTATAGGAAGGTTTTTTTACAAAATGGTTGGAAAGAGAGGATGAAGAGAATTATAATTAAGAATTTATGGCTAGAATATAGTTATTTATAAGGCAACTCTATACTTGTTGTAATTATCGAACTTGGCATTTAAGAAAAATAAATAATAAGACATGTTATATACTATGTTTATAATAATATATAACAAATATAAATCAATATCAAATAAAGAAATTAAAAGAAGAAAAAATCAAAATATAATATTACTAAATTAAAAAAAATGTGGCATATCTTATAAACTTATCTTCAAAGCATAAATATAAATACTTAATATGCATCTCAATCATTTTTTTCATCCTTAAAGTTATTCTATCTTTTTTAGTTTTTCATCTTTGGAATTCATAAACTGAAAGAAGGTAAAAGATGAAGAAGGTGATCGGATTTAAGGTTTGTTGTATTCAAATGTAGCCAAGCATACCTTTATATAAAGAGAGTCAAACGTGACTACATTGAAATATAACCAAGTTTTGAATTTGATTGTACCTTTTATATTTTTAAAATTCATAATCTGCATGGATGGTGATCGAATTTATGCTTAACTACAATATATCAAGCACAAAGCATGGTTGGACATTAAAATAGTATCATCATTAGGCATCCATTAGATCCATAAATTTCAATCAATGGTCATGTATGAAAGTTAACTTCATTGATTAGTATCATCAATTAATTATGAATTAATATTAGTTATTTATGGAAATATTTCGTTAAGTAAAGGAAGATTTTTTAAAAAAAATTCTATAGGCGGTTTCTTTTTACAAAATGGTTAGAGAGAGAGGATAAGAGAATTATAATTAAAGAATTTATGGCTAGAATATAGTTATTTATAAGGCAACTCTATACTTGTTGTAATTAAAACTTGGCATTTAAGAAAAATAAATAATAAGACATGTTATATACTATGTTTATAATAATATATAACAAATATAAATCAATATCAAATAAAGAAATTAAAAGAAGAAAAAATCAAAATATAATATTACTAAATAAAAAAAATGTGGCATATCTTATAAACTTATCTTCAAAGCATAAATATAAATACTTAATATGCATCTCAATCATTTTTTTCATCCTTAAAGTTATTCCATTTTTTTAGTTTTTTATCTTTGGAATTCATAAATTGAAAGAAGGTTGAAGAAGGTGATCGGATTTAAGGTTTGTTGTATTCAAATGTAGCCAAGCATACCTTTATATAAAGAGAGTCAAACTTGACTACATTGAAATATAGCCAAGTTTTGAATTCGATCATCTTTTTACCCCTTCTTTTTTACTTTTATATTTTTAAATAATCTGCATGGATGGTGATCGAATTTAGGCTTAACTATTCAAATATAATCAAGCCTACATATATATATATATATATATATATATATATATATATATATATATATATATATATATAAAGCATGGTTGGACATTAAAATAGTATCATCATTTAGGCATCCATTAGATCCATAAATTTCAATCAATGGTTCATGTATGAAAGTTAACATCATTGATAGTATTTATTTATCATTAAATGATTAGCAATGGAAAAAAAAAAAAAGCAAAACCCTTTCTTCTTACATTTAAAAGATGTTAGAAAAGTTTTTTGAAACAAGTAACTATGAAAAAGAGGTCTTGTGCTGTCATTATCTTGCCAGCCCAAAACTATAAGAAAGGCCAATAAATGATACAAACTTTTTTATTCAAACTTGTCCATAAATATGCAAAAACCCTTGCATAGTTTTTGCTACTCCCAGGGGCTGATATGATCATCACTTTTGAAGACTACCTAACTCATCCTTGCAAAAATTTCTACTACATCTAAAGTCTGACATAGCATATCACTTTCAAGGATCATTCTAACTTTGATAATTTTCTCTATTAAATTTATTCATGGGATATAACTATAGTTTTATATATCAACCTACCATAATTCTCCTTTATCCAAGTTTGGGACTAACTTTGAGTTTTATATATAAAAGAAGTTAATAAATCTCTTCAACAAGCTTACAAAATCTTATTTAAAGTGTTTGGCTTTCAACTTACTATCTTTCTTCCCAACTCACAATCCTCATTCAACAAATATACATTAATTGTGGAAGATTTTTTATCTACTTACAAAATTCTTAATATAAGAGAAATAATATAATTAGAAATAAGCATATAACTTTAAAGATAGAACTAGAAATAAACATATAAGAGAAATGATAGGAGTAGCCTCAAGCCCCAATTAAAGATAAAATGAGAGAAAATCGATTGTAGTGGTTTAGATATATACAACGTAGACCTTTAGATGCTCCAATTAGAAAGAGTGATCTCTTAACAATCCATGGTAAGGATGGAGGTAGAAGATAAACCTAAACTAACATGAACATAAATAATTAAAAAAGATATAACTATTTATAATTTGAATATCGACTTGGTCCTGAATAGAGCAGAGTGGAGGAAGCAGATTCATGTAGCCAACCCTATGTAGTTGGGAAAAGGCTTAGATGAGTTGAGTTGAATTGAGTTGTACAAAATCTTACTCATTGCAGGAAAATTAGTGCAAAAGAGAGTCTATAAGATTGATTTTGAAAACACTTTTGATAATATTAACTAAAATTTTTTATTTGCCTTATTTCTAGTGAGAGTTTTTCACCACAAGTAGATTGGCTAGGTTAGGGCTCTTCTATCTTCACCTTCCATGACTCCTTTAATTAATGGCAAGTTAGATAAATGGATGATATGCAAGAAAGGCCTTATACAAGATGATCCTTCCCCTTCTCTTTTCATCTTAATTGTTGATGTTTTATTGAGAATACAAAAAAAGCTTACTAGATTGGACACTCGCTAAGTTTCAAATATATTTCTAGTTTTTATTTTGCTAATGGCATCATTATTTTTTGTGCTACAAAGAGGCTCCTCTGGGATGTGTTTGGATTTTCAAAAGAGATTTCATTTGAAATAAGGATTTTAGAATTCAAAAATCAAGATCTTCTTTAAACGAGGATTTCTAAAATTCTATGGAATTTCAAATTCCCCAAAGTAGCTATTTATAAATTTAACTCTTAAAGAGTTCATTAGCAAATCCCTCCTTAAAATCTACTTGAAAGTGATCAAATATTTAATTTTATTTACATACCAAAATATTTACAAAATACCATTTATTTATTTATTAATAAATATTACATAGATAAAATAATATTTAAAAAATAATAGTATTATTATTAATATATTTATCAAATATGTTATTATAATATACACAACTAATAAAATATTATAAATTAAAATATTATGTAATTAAAATAATATTAAATTTATAATTTATCACATTAAATAATTTATTTTATAGTAATAATTATTTATAAATATTTTATGATTAATTTGTATATTTGTATAAATGAAATTATTTTTAATTAATAAAATATTTATAGGAAAATATGAATTTAGTTAGAAAATTTTCTAATATTATTTATAATAAATATAAATATTTAATAAATATAATATTACATATAATATTAATATTTCATAAATATTAATATATGCAATAGTATTAACAATAAAATACTAATATGAAATAATAAATATTGATGAGTATTATTGAAATAAATATTAAATATTTATTTCATAAATTTCAATATTTACATAAAAATATTAAAATATTTTAGTAAAATTATATGAATTTATAAAATAATATTTATAGAAAACTTTATAATCATCGGATAAATTTTCATTTTCAAGAGAAACTATCTAAATAAAAATTTATGAAATTTTGGAATTTTAAATGCTGCATTTTTAAAATGCATCATCCAAATGTAACCTAAGTGGCTCCTAAGGCTATTATATTGGATTTTGAGGGTTTATTAGGTTTTAAAGTGAACTTTTATGGGAGTATTATGTATACTTAATATTAGTAATAAGAAAGAAGAATTATTTATTTCTATCTTGAATGGTAAGAAAGGCAACCTATCGTTTTCTTACCTTAGCTTCCCTCTTTGTGATTGGAAGTTACCTAAACAAGCTTAAATTCTTCTCTTGAAAAGAATGCCATTGAGGTTATTGGGAAAAAAAATCATTGGGTGAGAGGCTTTTTCTAGTAAACTTTATTCTTATTATTTTGTCATCTTATCATGTGTTTGTGTTTAAATTACCTCAATGGGTTTGATCAAATGGGTTTGCATGCGAATTGATTAGAATAGAAAAGCTTTCCTTTAAAAGGAAAGGATAATATTTATGGGTTTGACTATTTTCATGAATTAGGAGACAGTATGTAAGTCCAAGAAAGGAAGTATGAAAATTAATGATATTTACACATTTAATAAAGTATTTCTTGCTAAATGAGTATTGAAATTTTTCTTCATACTCTTGGCGCCTTCAAAAAAACCTTGTGAATTAGGTATGCTACTCAAAGAGAAAATTTAACATTCTAAGTCAAGAAGGTCTTTATTTCCTTTTCTTTGGTATCAAGAGATATTAATCATGATCTGAGGGGTTTTTAGAATTGCATTTTTTTAAGCTGATCAATGTAAAAGGGATAAGATCATGAATAAACTTATAGTTATGTTCTACTCCGCTGGGCTGTCTACCCCTTGATCTCTACTTTTAGCATTCTAAAAAATTAGATTTTAATTTGTGATCAATAAAACTAGAGGATAGGAAGATAGCGCATTAAACCAATCCGTCCTCACAATAGAATTCAACATAAATAGCTTTTGGACCTTTTAAGACTTTCTCGCACCAATTCAACCATCCAAGACCACAGATACTCTAGTTTGAAAACTTTTCAACAAAGATTCCTACTCCATGATTTTTTTCTATAAATTTTTAAATGAGGGCCTTTTTAACTATTTGATAATATCATGAAAATGCATCTAGCACTTACCAAGTATGCTGGTTCACTATGAAAATATGTGCAGTCACAATAATCAATATGTACATTTAATTCTAACTAAGCATTTAACAAGAACCCTCATTCACTACAAAAAAAAAAAGTACTTTTGCATTAAAATATATTTGCTACATCAAAGAGCAAAAATATTTGAAATCTTAAAACTAGACCATTGGCAAA
Source organism: Calamus simplicifolius (assembly GCA_900491605.1). Classification (NCBI taxonomy): domain Eukaryota; kingdom Viridiplantae; phylum Streptophyta; class Magnoliopsida; order Arecales; family Arecaceae; genus Calamus; species Calamus simplicifolius. The sequence continues at coordinate 76,354 of UESW01002484.1, read as the reverse complement.
AATATTTGAAAGCTTAAAACTAAACCATTCTTGTAGATAATGATATGAGAGAGAGAAGGAGAAATTTACAACAAAAAAAAAAACAATCCATGGTATGTTCTCTTAAAAATTTAAATTAAAAAATAATTTATAATTATTAAAATTGGATCGAATCGATCGAACTGGTTTAACTCTGAGACTAAACCGATTTGTTTCTAACATAATGAATGTCGTTTCAAATTCCGTGTGGTAGTTTGGCCTTCGTCCCTTCGACTTCTGAGCTTCTTCTAATGGGTCGTCGATGCTCTCAATTGGGGAAGACTGATAATAGCATGACACTTCCCAAGAGAAACATAATTTTTCAGTTTGCGGTTGGCGGAAGCGCGTTCCTTCGAATTCCGAGGAGAGAGTAGTAATAAGAGCCGACGGATCCAACCCCATCGGCGCCCATTGCCAGAGATCTATCGCATGGAGGGTCGGAGATTGGTGCGATAGAGGTAGGGAAAGGAGGGAGAGAGATGTCCACACGAGAGGGACAAGAGAAGGGCGGTTGGGAATTGGACCTATTATAAGAGAAGAAGTTCTCAAATCTAATTATTTCTAGTGGTTTCTTTTTTTGGCTCGGGGAAAAAATATCTTCTAAGCCCGAAGTCGTTCGGACCAACAGCGGAATTCCCCCTGCTATATATTTTCTTGAGCATCCAAAGATTGCCACTTTGGTTTGGGGTTATTTGCAGGAATGTCATTGGGCCGTGGAGTTTCTCTACCCAACTACCTCTTGGGTTTTATTTTTTATTTTCTTAATAATAACTTGGCCCATTTAGAGCTAAATTTTATAGTTTTTCATTATCATACACTTTTAGTTGATCTTAATTTTTTATTAAAAATTAATTTTATTATTATAAATATATTTATTATCATACACTTTTAGTTGATCTTAATTTTTTATTAATATTTTATTAAAAATTAATTTTATTATATAATATATTTTTATATTAAAATAATTGAACTGATGGTTCAATCGGTGATCCGACGATTGAACCAGTGATCCGATGACCGAGCCCTTGGCCGGATTGATGTCCGGCAAGGTCTAACAACTATAGGAAATATAGTAGGTCATCATTGAAAAAATTCCAACTTTGAATTTATAAATGCAGCCTTACTTTCTAAGTTTATATGGCAAGTAAAATTATTGTGGCAATCACTAATCATCTCCATCAATGGTTCCAGTAAGCACCATTGTTCGTACAGGTCACAAACCGAAATCATCTTGGTTTGAAAATCTATCTTTTCGTAATAAAATTATAGTTTGGCATTACAAACATTGAATATGGATCGGACAACAAACTGAAGAAGGAAGAAAAGTGTGAAACTACTATGCTCTGACAGCATCAATTGCTTTAATAATTGTTAAAAATTGCTTTAAAAATTGCTTTAACAATTGCTTTAATAATCCTATGAAGTATAGACAAGTACAACCCAACTTGCGATCACCACTTATTCAACAACATCATACCAAACAAGAGGTACTTGAACAAGGACCCCTCGGAAGCCCATCTCTATAATAATAGCAACAATAAGTCTCCAAAATATGAAGAGAATTATAATTAAAGAATTTATGGCTAGAATATAGTTATTTATAAGGCAACTCTATACTTGTTATAATTATCGAACTTGGCATTTAAGAAAAATAAATAATAAGACATGTTACATACTATGTTTATAATAATATATAACAAATATAAATCAATATCAAATAAAGAAATTAAAAGAAGAAAAAATCAAAATATAATATTACTAAATTAATAAAAATGCGGCATATCTTATAAACTTATCTTCAAAGCATAAATATAAATACTTAATATGCATCTCAATCATTTTTTTCATCCTTAAAGTTATTCCATCTTTTTTAGTTTTTTTATCTTTGAAATTCATGAACTGAAAGAAGGTAAAAGATGAAGAAGGTGATCAGATTTAAGGTTTGTTGTATTCAAATGTAGCCAAGCATACCTTTATATAAAGAGAGTCAAACTTGACTACATTGAAATATAACCAAGTTTTGAATTCGATCGTCTTTGTTACCCCTTCTTTTCTACCTTTTATATTTTTAAAATTCATAATCTGCATGGATGGTGATCGAATTTAGGCTTAACTACATTCAAATATAATCAAGACTAACACTTTACATACATACATACATACATACATACATACATATATATATATATAACATGGTTGGACATTAAAATAGTATCATCATTTAGGCATCCATTAGATCCATAAATTTCAATCAATGGTTCATGTATGAAAGTTAACATCATTGATAGTAGTATCATCAAGTTTTTTTTCTTTTCTTTAATTATAAATTAATCAATTATTAGTTATTTATGGAAATATTTTCATTAAGTAAAGGAAGATTTTTTTTAAAAAAATTTCTATAGGAAGATATCCGTCTTTCTTTTTACAAAATGGTTGGAGAGAGAGGATGAAGAGAATTATAATTAAAGAATTTATGGCTAGAATATAGTTATTTATAAGGCAACTCTATACTTGTTGTAATTATCGAACTTGGCATTTAAGAAAAATAAATAATAAGACATGTTATATGCTATATTTATAATAATATATAACAAATATAAATCAATATCAAATAAAGAAATTAAAAAAGAAAAAAATCAAAATATAATATTACTAAATAGAAAAAAATATGGCATATCTTATAAACTTATCTTTAAAGCATAAATATAAATACTTAATATGCATCTCAATCATTTTTTTAATTATGAATCAATCAATTATTAGTTATTTATGGAAATATTTTCGTTAAGTAAAGGAAGATTTTTTAAAAAAAATTCTATAGGAAGATATCATGTCCTTCTTCTTATGGAGAAAGAGGATGAAGAGAAATAATTAAAGAATTTATGGCTAGAATATAGTTATTTATAAGGCAACTCTATACTTGTTGTAATTATCGAACTTGTCATTTAAGAAAAAAATAATAAGACATGTTACATACTGTGTTTATAATAATATATAACAAATATAAATCAATATCAAATAAAGAAATTAAAAGAAGAAAAACTCAAATATAATATTACTAAATTAAAAAAATGTAGCATATCTTATAAACTTATCTTCAAAGCATAAATATAAATACGTAATATGCATCTCAATCATTTTTTTCATCCTTAAAGTTATTCCATCTTTTTTGGTTTTTTCATCTTTGGAATTCATAAACTAAAAGAAGGTAAAAGATGAAGAAGGTGATCGGATTTAAGGTTTGTTGTATTCAAATGTAGCCTAGCATACCTTTATATAAAGAGAGTCAAACTTGACTACATTAAAATATAGCCAAGTTTTGAATTTGATCGTCTTTGTTACCCCTTTTTTTACCTTTTATATCTTTAAAATTCATAATCTGCATGCATGGTGATCGAATTTAGGCTTAACTACATTCAAATATAATCAAGCCTAACACTTTACATACATACATACATACATATATATATATATATATATATATATATATATATATATATATAAAGCATGGTTGGACATTAAAATAGTATCATCATTTAGGCATCCATTAGATCCATAAATTCCAATCAATGGTTCATGTATGAAAGTTAACATCATTGATAGTATTTATTTATCATTAAATGATTAGCATTGGAGAAAAAAAAAAAAAGCAAAACCCTTTCTTCTTACATTTAAAAGATGTTAGAAAAGTTTCTTGAAACAAGTAACTATGAGAAAGAGGTCTTGTGCTGTCATTATCTTGCCAGCCTAAAACTATAAGAAAGGCCGATAAAGGATACAAACTTTTTTATTCAAACTTGTCCATAAATATGCAAAAACCCTTGCATAGTTTTTGCTACTCCCAGGTGCTGATATGATCATCACTTTTGAAGACTACCTAACTCATCCTTGCAAAAATTTCTACAACATCTAAAGTCTGACATAGCATATCACTTTCAAGGATCATTATAACTTTGACAATTTTCTCTATTAAATTTATGTTCATGGGATATAACTATTGTTTTATATATCAACCTACCATAACTCTCCTTTATCCAAGTTTGGGACTAACTTTGAGTCTTATATATAGAAGAAGTTAATAAATCTCTTCAACAAGCTAACAAAATTTTATTTAAAGTGTTGGCTTTCGACTTACTATCTTTCTTCCTGATGTGGCTAATCCAATGCTATTAGAAAACTGTGAAGGAAACTGACGTAGCCCCGCTTCGGCCTCCGAGGTACCCTCAGCCTCCGAGGTCCCCTCGGTCTCCGAGGTCCCTTTGGACATGGGCCACAATGACAGCATCCAGACTTGGCAGCTCGGTCTTCCCCCCGTTTGCCACCTTTTCTCTCTCCTCTGCATGGAGCCAGCTCCTGCTCGGCCTCGGCCTCGGCTCCCAGCACTGAGGTCCTCTCGGCCTCGTGGCTTTCCTCGGCCCCGACTTCATCCAAGTCATCCTCCCCCAGGCTCCCGAGCCCCCCTCGGCTCCAATCAGCCTCCGCCTCGGCACCAAGCGGCCGAGTCCCCCTCAACTCCAGTCAACCTCCACCTCGGCACCAAGCGGCCGAGCCCCCCTTGGCTCTGTCAGCCTCAGCCTCGGCACCAAGCAGCCGAGCCCCCCCTCGGCTCCAGTCAGCCTCCGCCTCGGCCCCGACCTCCAGCCTCAGCCTTGGCACTCGGCTGCCCCCTTGGCCTTGGACTTCGGCCTCCGCCTCGGCCCCAGCCTTGACCTCCAGCCCCGGCCTCAGCCTCGGCCTCGACCTCGAGCCTTCACCTTGGTCAGCCTCGAGCCTCCGCCTCGGCCCCGGCCTCCAGCCCCAGCCGGCCTTGAGCCTTCACCTCGGCCCCGGCCTCAACCTCGGCCTCCGACCTCGGCCTCAGCCTCGAGCTACCTGACACAGCCACGTGGTCCACCAATTGTCTGTGGCGACCACATGGTCCACTATCTCCTGCAACAACCGTCCAAGCCAAGTGCTGGGGACACGTCTGGCAAGCACCGTAATGGTCGGCCATGCCCTAAAATAGCCTGCGACAAGCTGCAACCACCTACTCTGACGGGATATGGTCTGTAGCCTGACACATCACGTGGAAGCAAGCCCTGCCATTGCTGCCATTATAAATGCTCTGACAAGTGATCATGCCTCAGGCCCCATAGGCTCTAAGCATCTATAAAATGGGTAAGAGGGACCCCCGATCAGGTAACTGAGAACGAACTCATCCCGCTCCTAAACGCTCATTCTTGCTCATAGAGAGCATGCTCTAAGCCTCTCTCTTCTTCTCTCTTTTGAGCTTCCTCAAGCTCACGGCTGTTGCCCAAAGCACTGACTTGAGCGTCGGAGGGTCTTAGTCAGAACCTTCGGCCCCCGGGACTTGTTTGCAGGCCCACAGGCGCAAGAAGCTCGCCGGAGGATCCCGGGCTCGCTTGAGGAGGCGATCGAACGCTCGCCGACGTTCGAGGATGGTGATTTAGCGTCAACAGATTGGCGCACCAGAAAGGGGAGGGATCAGCGATGCTGGTTTGCATATCCTCATCCCTTTTTTATCAAAATGGTGGATCGTGAATATGGTGAATCATGAAGATTTCACCAGTTACGCTGGGGGGCACCTTCAACAAGCTGAGTAAAAGCTTCAGAAGCAACATCTCATGACTACGCAACAGCAAGCAAAAGCTTCCACTCGCTCTTTGGTCACAGATCAGGCCAGCCATCCTTCATCCTATCAGGAATCTCCCCAGCGAGAGGTCCACCATCATCAAGCTTATCAGTGACTTAAAGCTCAGAGAGCCACCACTCACCACCTAAGCAGCCCTCTCTCCTACGGACAGCGACGCAGAGGAAGGTCCGGCCATGGCTCCGGCTCCCGACTCTGCCACAAGGCATTGGCTCTTCTCCAGGCCCAGTGCTAGCGTCTCGGCTTCAGATCTAGCCCCAGAAGCTCCCGTTTTCATGTTCCTGGCACCACATCCCTGAGCTCCAAGCAAGCATCTCTCCCACCCCGCCGCATCCCAGGTCCGAGTGAACTCCCATAGCAGCCTCATGCATTACGTGCGCCATGCACGTAATGAAACTTCCTAGGAGAGAGAGACTATGGAAGCTAGAGGGCCCATTGCCTTGAACCAATGTGGAGACTGCCCGAATCCTGATAACTCCTAGCAACATCCTCTCCTAATCGTCCGCCTTCAACGGACTCTCCTGGCCGCTCGTCTTCAACGACCGCTGGCTACCCAGGCTTTCCTCGATGGCCTCTAGTTCTCGAGTCCGACTCCGACCCTCATCCATGGATCTGCTCCAGCGTCCCCGGCTCTGGATCCCATCTCTCTCTTCACTGCACTCCGAAGATGGGTCCCCAGCTTCATTTCGGAGAGGAGCTGGTCATCAACCAACTCCAGGCTCCGTCCCAACTTGATTCCCTTATGGGGGCAGATCACCAGCGGACGGAAGTGCTCAAATCCGCAGAAGGAAAACAGGGGTGCTATAAGATCTAACACTACAACAAAAATTCATTTTTGCAACCCTTTTTTCCCGACGCTAGGGTGGAGCGTTAGAAAATAGCGCAGACCGACGATGCTTTTTAATAGCATCGGCATATAAATAACGTTGCCGATGCTTTAAAGCGTCGCCATAGTACGACGCTTATTAGCCTCGTCTAATTAAATTTTGCCGACGCTTTAAAAAGCGTCGACACACGACGACGCTTAAAAGCGTCGTCATATATCGATATATATGCTTGCAACCGAACCTCCTTCCTCCCCCGTGCCTTCTGTGAAGCCCTAGCCGCAGCTCGGAGCCTCCTTCCTCCCCGGTGCCTTCTGTGAAGCCCTAGCCGCAGCTCGGAGCCTCCTTCCTCCGCTATTCCATTTCGCCCTTCTCTTCGATTCACTCGTGCCCGCTCTATGGGATGTCCCCTGCTTCTGGACGCAGATAGCCTGCTCGAGAACTTCGTCGCACATGCGAGGCCTTGTGACCATCTGCACCACTTCCCAGCTCTGGAATCGTTTCTCCTCTTCTCTCATTTTGTCGATGCCTTTTCTCCTTGAATCCTTCTCGCGAAACTGGTAGTTATTCCGGAAGTATTCCTCAAAGTGAAGAAGAGCAGAAGAGATCAGCTCCTTCAAAGGTATTAAATTGAACTCTTGGAGATCTCTCTCTCTCTCTCATCTCCAAGCTTTTGCAACTTCAACTGCAGTCACACTGGTTCTTTAGCTCACAACTTCTAACTCGTAGGTTCTTTAATTTTAAGCTCTTTGGCTCACAAGATGAAGGAAAAATACAGTTACTATCCAATTCTTTCAGAGATGTGGTTTGGTTTTTAGGATTGCTTGCATTAATTTGTGTTTGATGCCGATGTGAAGGTAGAGGTTTTTTCCTATTGCTGATGTGATCTCTTTTTTTTTTTTCTGGTTATCCTAAACCTTTGCATTTTTTATTTTAGACTTCTATGTGATTTCACAACCACCAGTCGTTGAGATGCTTATCTTTTTATTTTTATTTTTTCAAAATACTTTGAGAGTTTAGGATGGATTTAATCTTCCGAAAACCATGTCACTTTCCTATTTGGGACCTCCTTTGTCCTGTCTACTACGGTCGTGGGGGGTTTGGCCAGATCGAAGACCACGAATTCATTTCAATTCAAGGACTTTCTTGTCACAAAGGATGAAAATATCCTGTTATTGGTTAATATAACACCTTCTTCAAATTTAAAAAATATGAACGTTACCAGCCTTATTGCTAAAGATATTAATAAAAAAAAGAGAATTAATTCCACACAGTTCTTGTATCATGGATGTATTTAAGCTTTCTTTTGAACTTTAAAAAAAAATTTTATCATTGATCCTCTAATTACGATTTAATTTGTACTTCACCATTAATGTTATTTAAATATGCATTATAATTAATCAAAAAAAATATCATATGAGCAATCCTTAGTGATGTTAAATAAATTTTGATTAAATAAGTTTTAATTAAATCAATATATGCCATTTTATGAGTATTTTATTGTATATTCAAACGGTAATGGTGAGATATAAATTAAATTTCATATCTCTTCCTTTAATGTCACAGTCAGTTTATTGAAGCCCTCCAAGTCTAATACCATCGTGCTTGCTGGATTAAGTGGTAGTGGAAAAACTGTTCTCTTTTACCAGGTACTGCTCTGTATCTTATATTTCTTTCTTTCTTTCTTCCTGTGGTGCTGCAATTGAAATAGATTATGGGTACTTAATTCCATAATATCATGCATTATGCTGAGATTCATTGTCGTAAGATGATTACAAACATGAGAAAAGCTGTGCTACTGTGTACAAAAAGAGAAAATGAAAGAAAAAGAAAAGGAATAACAAATTAAGTTTAATGGCTCAATGTGGACCTTTATATTGGGACTTAACAAAACTTCTTAGACAATGACTAGAAGAATGAAAGGACTGGTAGTTTGTGAAAGTTGCCTGCCTAATGCTCTCTAGGTTCATGCCAACTCTTAGGATTGATTGATGATGGATTTTCTCACAAAGTTCAGGAAGAAACATTATTCATTATCTTGAATTTACATAAAGGCAAGGATCAAGTTTTTAAAGGTACAAGGGCATACTGGCTAGGGGTGGGTACAATATGTAGTTAGTATTTGTAAATAATAACTTATTTTCTCAAAATAATGAGTCATTTAAATCGTTTTTACATAATTTAGTTAGCGCAAAAGTAAAACCACTTGCTTGAGCTACGTGGTCCTGCTTTTTTTGAAAGTGGATGAAACTCTCTCCATGCTCATACTTGTTAGCTTTTAGATACTGATTCTTTGGGTTTCTTTTAATGCTATGATGTTTCAGATCAATGATGAGACGTTTCCCTTTTCAACCTTGGCCTGATTTTTGTACTATTAAATTAGACCTGAACTAACTTCTGCTGAAGCCTGATCCTGATTAAATATCAACTGTAACACCTTTATAATCCATGACCCACATTTTTGTAAGCCTCCTGATTCCAATTATCTGAAATAAATTTGAGACTAAAGATTAGAGATGATTGATAAGACTGCAAAGCAATCAAAGCATTAAACTCTGACTGATGAATTTTAGGTTATATTATAGCTGTGATAGAAAGCAGGGCCAACATAAATAATAAACAAACATTGGTGAATTAGCAAAGAAAATAATAAAAAGTAGAGGTGCACTTTGCAAATCATGCTTCTTAAGTTCCCAATTATAATGAGAGGCCTGAGTTTTCTGAATGTCTGAAGGAAGTGAAGGGTGAAAGAACCTTGTTAGAGTATCTAAATAAAGTGGATATCCCCATGCATTTATCTTTGCCGCAATAATTGGTGTAATTCAATATTGACTTTTTATTAAATTTCATATCTCTTCCTTTAATGTCACAGTCAGTTTATTGAAGCCCTCCAAGTCTAATACCATCGTGCTTGCTAGATTAAGTGGTAGTGGAAAAACTGTTCTCTTTTACCAGGTACTGCTCTGTATCTTATATTTCTTTCTTTCTTTCTTCCTGTGGTGCTGCAATTGAAATAGGTTATGGGTACTTAATTCCATAATATCATGCATTATGCTGAGATTCATTGTCGTAAGATGATAACAAACATGAGAAAAGCTGTGCTACTGTGTACAAAAAGAGAAAATGAAAGAAAAAGAAAAGGAATAACAAATTAAGTTTAATGGCTCAATGTGGACCTTTATATTGGGACTTAACAAAACTTCTTAGACAATGACTAGAAGAATGAAAGGACTGGTAGTTTGTGAAAGTTGCCTGCCTAATGCTCTCTAGGTTCATGCCAACTCTTAGGATTGATTGATGATGGATTTTCTCACAAAGTTCAGGAAGAAACATTATTCATTATCTTGAATTTACATAAAGGCAAGGATCAAGTTTTTAAAGGTACAAGGGCATACTGGCTAGGGGTGGGTACAATATGTAGTTAGTATTTGTAAATAATAACTTATTTTCTCAAAGCCCTGATACCTTTAATTTTATCACAGTAGTCACATCCACAAAGAATGCATAAGTCAATGAACTGGTCCATAGTGAGTTCTAGCTCCTCCAATACCTGAAATTTAAACATGAGATCGGAGAGTTTAAGATGAAGTAACAAGCATGACACCATCTACAATATAAGGCACCTTTGAGACTTCAAATTCCATCACAGGGATTTTTTTGGAGCTTGGATCCATTAAGTGGCGAAGAAACCTTGGGGCTCCAAAGGTTAGTGAATCCATATCCTCCGAGGCCACAGCATATACCTAAAGATTAAAATAATCAAGTGTTTCTTCTTCTATTGAGCAGATACAAAAGTATTGGTACAGCTTTTGGTGCCAATATTGCTGTCCTTGGGTTCAGCTTTGAGATTTTCTTTTCACTTATATAGAGTTCCCCCTTCATGCTATTTATGAATTCATGTTCTCAAGGTAATTCTCCACAGATATCTGCACTTTAATCACCATTTACCAGGAATCAAATGCCATGGAATAGTTGTATTTTCCATCTTTTCTCTTCCTTTGGGTAACTATGATTTATGTTCTTTTGCAACAGTATCTTCAATGGCCATAGTCCTTCCTGTTTTTCATCCCCTTTTTAAACCTTATTTTTCTCAAAAAGACTGATAAGGGCATGTAAATTTGAATATATCTCTATGCTCAAGCTTCCATAATGAGCACAAAAACCTAGCTATGATCATCACATACATCATTTTATTTATTTAAGCACACAAAAAAACTACTCAGACTAGAGCAATCGAATGGATAAAAAATGCCGAGAAGATATAGAACCTGAAAGCCAAGAGTAACTAAAGCATGTTTTTCTGATACATGACTTTATAAGCTACATATTAGATGCTATAGTTTATAATTATCCAAAGAATTTTCTTATGAGATTTTTTCTATAAAAATGATGCCTCAATGAATGAGACTTGTTGGGAACATGCATCATAGATTTTTTTTTCTTTTTCCTTCTTTTTGGATAAGGGCCAATATCTTCAGCAAAATGTACGAGTTTTCTCCCCCTTTCTTTTTTGAAAGGTTAAGAGTCTTCTCATTTTTTTTTTGCCAAGTGGAAATGCTGTGCAAGTTGATTTACACAGCTTGCTGGTTTGAAGGATGTATTATTGTGGCCTTGTTTGATGCCACTCTAATGCTGTAGTTTTTATTTGCAGCATACTGTTATACCTCTCCAGCACCTTGTCAGCTTCGGTCTTAATCTTGTTAGCAGGGCTTTTGAATTTCAGGTAACATTTTTTTGGGTGTAACTTTCTTATGCATCATTTCTCAAATCAATGAAGCTGCTTGTTTAGTTCTCTGTCTGGCTTTTAGTCCAAGTAACTTGTTCGTTTGGTTAGCATATTTATACCAAGTCATGTAACTAACATGTTTTCTAGGCTGATGCTTTTGCAAAGAAACTGGGTTATACTTCAGCAAAGAAACTGCGTATTGGTCACTTTAGTTAAAAGTTAGTTACTTCTGAATGATATAGCACCTCTCCTTCTTGTATACCTTAAGTTAGTAGAATTGCTATCTTTCATTCACTTCCTACTTATCCCAACTACACAACTTTTCTTGTTGAACAAGGACTATGTTTTTGTTTATAACTGTCTTTCGGTGGTCCTTCAAGGGACTTCAAATCCAGTCCTGATATGATAGTCATGCTCATGTCATGGCTTCACTGAATGCTCTGATTTTGCAAGGTGGACCTTAGTTCATTGTTCTTCATTGTAGGTACTTGTGTTACATGGGGTACTTTTTCATGTGCTTTACTTTTTTTCAAAAGTTTTACTTCTTTCACCATGAATGTGCATTTTTGGGGCTATATCAGACTTATGTTGGTAAAATACGTGCAGGATATTGGATAAAAGTTGATTGTTTATCGATCATTTATCCTACAATGGATAAAAGTTGGATAACTAAACCGAGAAATACAATAGAATATTTAGATGGAGTTCGTGAGTTCATTAAATTTGGTATGGATAAAGGTAGTTTGAATGGAAAGATTTCATGTCCGTGTCGGCGATGTATTAACAATTCTTACTTAGATCCACAAACCGTTGAAGAACATTTGATATGGAATGGTTTTTTAAGAGGTTATACTGTATGGGTTTTCCATGGAGAATGTACGTTGCCATTATCAAGTAATCAACCCTCCTCAAGTAATCAACCCTTCTCGTATGATCTTGGATCTGGTAATATGCAAGATAACCTTGTAGGAGATGATATGACAGGTTTAATCGGAGATGCTTTTCGACATGGTGTTCAAACTTTGTGGGATCAACTAATATACATGAAACGGATGGAATATGTGATGGTTCTACATCTATGGAACAAACATTCGTTGATGAACAATTATATCCGGGTTGTTTGAAATTTTCTAAGATCTCTTTTCTTATACATTTATTCCATATAAAATATATGAATGGATGGTCAAGAAAGAGTTTTACCATGCTTCTTAAATTACTAAAGGATGCATTTCCAGAAGGCATTGATTTACCATCCTCTTATTATGAAGCAAAGAAAGTTGTCAACAAATTAGATCTTGGATATCAAAAGATCCATAGTTGTCCAAAAGACTGTATGTTATATCATGGTGAAAATGCTGATCGAGAGTCATGCAATGTATGTGGATCTTCACGATGGAGATGTGGAGAGGATGAGGATGATGTAACGAACAAAACAAAAAAACCAGCGAAGGTACTGCGTTACTTTCCTCTTATTCCTCGATTGAAAAGGCTATATTCATCATCGAAAATAGTTTCATTAATGAGATGGCATGATGAAGGGCGTACAAAGGATGGAATGTTGAGACATCCAGCAGATAGTTTAGCATGGAAAGCTTTTGATGTTAGGCATTCTGATTTTGCCTCTGATATTCGTAATGTTCGTTTGGGTTTAGCTTCAGATGGCTTCAATCCTTTTCGCACTCTAAATTCTACATATAGCACTTGGCCAGTTGTTCTAATACCATACAATTTACCACCATGGTTGTGCATGAAGCAATCATCACTTATCTTGTCAATGGTTATTCCAGGTGATAAGGGTCCAGGAAATGATATAGATATTTTTCTACAGCCTTTAATAGAGGAATTGAAACAGTTATGGGAAGGTGTCGATGCAATTGATGCTTCAAATGGTGAAACATTTAAACTACGGGCAGCTCTGTTGTGGACTATTAATGATTTTCCAGCATATGCCAATTTATCTGGCTGGAGTACAAAAGGAAGGGTTGCATGTCCTTGTTGTGCAGATTCGACACATTCAAATTGGTTAAAACATGGAGAAAAATTTTGTTATATGGGACATCGCCGATGGTTAGAATCAAATCATCCATTTCGTTTTCAGAAAGATTTATTTGATGGTACCATAGAATTGAGATGTGCACCAATTCCACCTTCTGGAACTAATATTCGTATGCAAATTGATTCAATCAGTTACAAATATGGTAAATTCTCAAAGTCTTCTCAAAAAAGAGGAAGGAATGATCAAGAAGAAGTGACAATTGGTAGTATGGATGCACGGATATTTGAAGATCCAGATAATTTTTTAAAAAAAGAAAATGAGGAAGATGTACAGATACCATCCACAAAGCAGTCTATCAAATATATATGGAAGAAAAGAAGTATCTTTTTTGACTTACCTTATTGGGAACATAATCTGATTCGACATAATCTTGATGTCATGCACATAGAGAAGAATGTTTGTGATAATCTGCTTGGAACATTGTTGAATCTTGATGGAAAGACCAAAGATAACATGAAGGCACGATTGGATTTAAAGGAATTGGGTATCCGACCGGAGCTTCATCCTATAATGCTTGCTAATGATAGAATTTATTTGCCTCCTGCATCTTATACAATGTCTCCTCAAGAAAAAAACAATTTTCTTACAGTATTGAAAATATTAAAGTACCTGATGGATATGCATCAAACATTTCAAGGTGTGTGCATCTTAAAGATATGAAAATTTCTAATCTCAAAAGTCATGATGGTCACATATTGATGCAAGATATCTTACCAATAGCGGCAAGATCATCAGTGCCTAAACAAGTTCTTGCAGTTATAATTCGGCTATCATCATTCTTTAAGGCATTATGTTCAAAAGTTATTGATCCTGAAGAGATTGATCAGTTGGAGTCTGATGTGACCATTACACTTTGTCTTATGGAAAAGATTTTTCCTCCTGGATTTTTTACTATTATGGTACATCTTCTCATTCACTTGGCTTCGGAAGTCAAGCTTGGCGGACCGGTACATTATAGATGGATGTATCCTATTGAGAGGTATGCTATAGTCTGATTTATCCTAATGACCGGTATACCATAATTTCTACCATAAGTAGCATCATCATTATGCTATGTTTAGAAATTTATTTATCTTATAGGTACCTTATGCGATTGAAAGATTATGTACGAAACAAAGCCTATCCAGAGGGTTCGATTGCGGAAGGATATATTGCTGAAGAGTGTTTGACATTTTGTTCAAGATATCTTCAAGGTGTAGAGACAGTGTTTAATAGACCTCAACGGTATGGTGATTTCGTTGATAATGCAGAATTGTATAAGTTCTCAACTGCAGGTAGAGTAATGGGAAAAACTGAAACTATTGTATTGGATCATAAATCAATGGCACAAGCACATCGTTATGTGTTACTCCATAGCGAAATGATATCTGAGTATCGTAGGTTAGTATGATTTATTGCATTTCAAGAGTAAGATATCATATCTTTTTTTTGTTTTTTTGCTCTAAATGAACAAAATACGTTTTATGCAGCGAATTTTTATTGTCTCAACGGCAAGCTAACCATAGCACTCGACCTAATCCAAGGATTGAGCAGCGATGGTTAGTCGAGTTATTTCCTACATGGCTTTCAAAATAGGTTTGACATATACTTCAAGAATATATTGGTTGATTTAACATCAAATAACCTATTAACATTCCTTATTATTTTTAGGTATCAACGATGATGGAGAAAAATTTGTCAGTTGAATTAATAGCCTTGGCTCGAGGACCTAACAAAGTTGTCAATAGATATAGTGGTTTCATAATCAACGGTTTTAAATTCCATACTAAAGATCGTGAGAAATTTAGGAAAACACAAAATAGCGGTGTTATGGTGGAAGCAGATGGAAAAACTTATTATGGTGCACTAAATGATATCTATGAGTTAGATTACTATGGAGTCTTTAAAGTTATATTATTTAGATGTGATTGGGTAGATATAAACTCATCAAGGGGTTTGAAAAAAGATACAAATGGATTTACACTTGTAAATTTTACAAGGTTGATACATACTGGTGTCTTATTGAAGGATGATCCATTCATTTTTTCTTCTCAAGCTCGTCAAGTATTTTTTATACAAGATGCAAAAGATAAAGATTGGGCTATTGTTATTAAAACAAAACCTAGGGACTTATATGATATGGGAAAGCAGCTAGAAGATGATGAAGACGATGACACTTATACGCATTCCATGCCATTCAATTTTGTGCCGGTTGATGATGTACATGCTACGGTATCCTTGGTTAGGACAGATTTTGCAATAAATGATAATGCTTGATTCTGATTGGTACTAAATTTTGTAATGTATTGAATTTTGTAATAATTAAGTCTTTAAAGTTATATTTATTTTTTACTAACTTTAACTCTGATGTAAATGATAGGTGACATTATTCATAGCTCACGGACAGAGGCCGACCCCTCTACTTCAGCACAGCAGGATCATTCTGGTCCTTCATCATTACCAGATGCTGCATCTATTTCAGAGGCATGTCAGTCTACTGCAGGTCCGTCATCCTCGGGGCATCATGATCCTGTTGTCGGCGATGAGCTTCATATTCAAGGTAATTTTTTTTTATTTGATTCTATAAAATTTCTTTACGCTTCTTACTATAATTTACCTATATCTATTTTTATGCAGACGGATCTGGTAGGATTACATGCAGGCGCGGGGCCATGGGAGTACGAGATGTATGGCAGATGCATGATGGTGATAAGATCGTAATTGAGTGCAATCGGCTGGGGCAGCCAATTAAAAAAGCCTCTAGCTTATTGAGTTCCTTTTTAGGGAGTGTTGCACGGAGGCATCAGCTTTGTCCATTAAGTTATGCAAAATGGAATGATATGCTTCCATCATATAAAGTCGAGATTCTACGAGTTGTGCAGGTAAACAAAAGAATCTAAACATCAAACATTATGTATATTATGACATGTTTTATATTTGAACAGTTGAAATATTTTATCTTTTGCAGGGCAAGTTTGCACTTCCTCCATCCGCTAATGAGTTTGTACTGAAGTCTCTCAACCGGAAATGGAAAGAATATAAGTCATATTTGAAGACGAAGTACAAGCTGCCGGGTATGACCGAGGAGCAGGTAGTTGGTACTTGTCCTCCTGAGGTACCCCCTCATCAGTGGATGGAGTTGGTTCATTATTGGTTCTCCGAGAAGGGACAGGTATCTTGTTACTTAATATTCTTGTTATTTAATCTTTTAAGACACTATTAAAATATTTATTTAATTTTGCAGACATGTTCTAATATTGGTAAAGCTACACGAGCATCTCTGTCTGTTCCCCATACATCGGGATCCAAGAGTTATGCGAGAATTAGGCAACAATTCGTATGTTTCTTAAACTATAAATTCTTAAACTAATTATGTTCATTTATATGTCATAAATACTTCTGTTTCATGAATGTTCTGGCACGCAGATGCAAATAAAATATTTAATTTTGATTTTTCCATTGAATGATTTCTTAAACTATATATATATAGTTTTGAGCTGTAGGTGGTGATGGCATGCTTTAGAATATATTCTGCTGATCCAAATCCCAATTTGTTATTAAATTTATTTTTGCAAGGAGATGACGCACCAAATTTCAATCATGTCAATCCCAAGCCCATTTGGTATGGTAGTATAGCAGGTGAAACTTAGGGGTGAAACTGAGGAAAGCTTAAATGAGTCTGAGTCTGATCAAACCTGAGCAACATTTAATTTCAACACCATGTAATGAAGCCATCAAATTGTTCCATAAACCATCTCATTGATTTCAGTCACTGGATTGAATTCAATGGTTGATCATACATACATACATACGAGAAAATTCATGCATACACACAGTATAAGCATTATGTATCATATCAATATTTCAAATATATATTGAATAATCAATAAGTATTTGAAATTAATTTCAAGTGTACAAGCCATTATTAACCCAGCTCATTTTGTTTCAATTTGAGCTTGACTGAGCCTCAAATTGAGCTGATTATGAACTACAATTTATATTAAGACATGCCAATATAAGTAATGTTTTAAGTGGTCTAGGGTAACCACCATAACTTGATAACAATGTAAAGATAATGATAAATAGTTTTGAATTTGCCCATTCATTCCCAATGCATGATGTAACTTCTATGATCAGCTATCTCCCAAAAATCAGAGATCAATATTACAATTTGTAGATCATTTAGAATTAGATTTTAAGTTTCATCAGATTACTGCAATTATTTTTAAGATTAGTGCTGTTGATATTTATAACAAGATGAAGATGGGTGCAAGTGACTGCATGTAGAATACAAGTGACTGCATGTAGAATGGAGGAAATGCTCTATTTCTGCTAGAAGTGAATATTGGCTTAGTAATGAAAATGCATTTTTAAGCAAGATGGGACAATCTACTGGCCTAATGGGCAGATAAAACTCAGCAAGACAAAACGATGTGAAGAACAAACTGCCTCATCCTGGAAGAATAGATAAGATTGTACCAACCAAAGAGTGCATGGAATTGTTGATATCAGTTAGCGGGGTCTTATTAGGCTTTACATTACAGGGGTATGCTCCTTCATATTCTCTCCTCAATCTTGCCAAACAAAAAAGGGACAATATGAGACATAACAGAAAAAGAAGAATTTATAGGAATCAAGAAACTTTAAGTTCATGCTGATAAAACTTTAAATGATTCTATTTGCATAAATAACTTAAAACTTTTATAGCCTCCACCTGAATCATAATTTTGAGCATGCATGAAAATTTCTCATAATAAGTCAGCGAAAAAATACATTTATTGAATGCAAATAATAATTTCAGGCTCTATCTCCACATAAATCATTTCAAATGATAGATCTTTTAAATGATTATCTACTGTAGATAAAAGCATAACTAATCCAACTAGTTAAGAGAATGAAACACGTGAGAGACAAGCTTAATATGGCAATTAACATCTTCGAGAACTGGGGCAAGTCCAAAGCAAGACAATTGGAAGAAATCTAATAGATGGAAGCGGAAGTTAAAAGGGAAAGGGAAAATAGAGTTTTGACAATAAAATATAAGGGTTGCCTGGAACTGGATGGACAAAGAACTTAAAAATATATTCACAGACTCCACCAACAAAGGAATGCCAACCATTAATGTAGCTAGCATTGAAGGATATAAAATTAGATGAACCTTAAAGGTTGAATACTATATTTTCTACAACAAATCCTGTTTATATATTTTCTGTCTCATCATGCATCCATCTATCTAGTTTTGGTAGTATAGAGATTTATTTTCTACAACAAATCCTGTTTCTGTAATTAAACTCAAAATATCTGAATCTTTCCCACTCCTATAACATCCTCAAGTTTCATGTACTCAAGCTTAGTATGCCAATACGCAATGCATCTCATGTCATGCATGAAGCTGATCAAGCCATATAGAGATTACTTCTATAAACCAATGTTTACATGGTTGACTTAAGAGTATCTACATCCTTCCACTCTGATCACATTTCTGCTCATAATGTTATGGTAAATGCATCTGATTTAGCTTGGAAGCTTATCCAGTTTATAACATGTGTAACAATGAAAACCCCTTACCATATATTCTAAGTAGACTAGAACATGGAAATGAAAGAAATTTAGGGAGTTAGATCTCTTCTGCGCACTTGAACATCAATACTTGTAACTAAATGTTTTGGCTGTGCCTTTGGTCATTTCATATTGAACATCAATACTTGTAACCAGACCAAATGCAAATTGGACCACCACTGATCGAAAGTCAGTCTATTAACAGCATTATTAGATAGATAGGAAGCACATACTTGGTCCTGTATTTCATGCCAAGCCTTCCAAGCTTGTGTTGAAATCCAATTATTCCACCATAGATAGATAGGAAGCACATCCATCAAACTCAGGTACTGCATGTTTACTAATAGCAAGACAGGTACTAGATTATTTGATGCTATTATATGCCTAATAAGCTAAAGTCACAATCCTACTCATAGATATAACATATTACCTAACCACTTCGAATTGACAAGCCAAAAAAACTAAGGTAATGTTTGAAATAGAGAATAAGAGGGAATATTTTCTGAATATCGTTGAAACTCTTATTGAAACTATCATTGAAACATAATTGATAATTTAGAATTATGTTGAAACTCTCATTGAAACAATTGAATAATTACTTATTATGTTGAAACTATCGTTGAAACTCTCATTGAAACTATCATTGAAACATAATTGATAATTTAGAATTATGTTGAAACTCTCGTTGAAACAATTGAATAATTACTTATTATGTTGAAACTATCGTTGAAACTCTCATTGAATAATTTATAGTCCCTCTTTACAAATCAAAATGAATTGTATAATTTATTTATAAATTGATTCAAATATTTATAAATTGTATTTTTTTTTTTTTGTAGATGGATGAGCATGGGAGGGAACCCGGTGTGGTGGAGTTTTACCGGATGACTCATACTCATCATGATGGCACTTTTGTCCGGGATGAGTCGAGAGATTTATATGTAATTATTTATTACAAATTATTTCGTACAATAATTTTAATTTGATTATTTTATTTAGTAAGATCTTATAAATTTTTCTAAATTAATACAGGAAAGAGCTGCATCTCTTGTTGCTGAGCGTGTCGATGACTCTACAGCATCTATGCAGAGTAGTCGCATCGAGGCCGAGGTGTTTACAGAGTTGATGGGGCCAGAGCGCTATGGTCGAGTGAGGGGTTATGGAGTTGGAGTTACCCCCACTCATTTATCTGAGGTGAGTAGACTTACGCGTGATGCTGCAAATGCTGTTCATGATACACGTGTTCGCAGACTTGAGCATGCGGTTGAGGAGATGCAGCGGTCGAGTGCTGCAGCGTTAGAGGAGATGCAGCGGTCGAGTGCTGCAGCAATGGAGGAGATGCAACGGTCGAGTGCCGTTGCGATGGAGGAGATGCATCGGAGGAGTGCAGCCGATAGGGCATTGATTGATTCCATGAGAGATCACATTGAGCGGCTTACATCTCTCATTCATACGGTTGTTCCTCATCAGGTAAATACATATATTATTCAATATATATTTATATTAAATTAACTATTTGTTTAATATTCATAGATAGTCTTGTAAATTAAATATTTTTAATTTTTCTTATAGGCTTCTGGAGCATCAGATCCTCGTGGACAGGGTGACGACCTTCCTCCTGCAGATCATTGACCTCGGCTATTTTTATTTTATATCTTTCATCTAATGTATTTTTAAATTTTGTAAAACTTTAAATTGTAATGAAATTTATATTTGAACTTGATGTAATGAAATTTATATTTGAACTTTTATTTTGGATGTGAAGAATGTGTGTAATGTGATTTGTGATTTTGTTTGTTATGATTGCATTGCCCGGTTTAATTTAGAATTTGATCTTAATTAATTGCACAGGTTTAATAAAATTTTTTTAATTTTTTTATTTAAAAAAAATGTTACATTTTGCCGACGCTTTAAAGCGTCGGAAGCGTTCGACGTAGCGTCGGCAAAAAAAAATTACCTGACGCTTTAAAGCATTAGTAAAACTCCAACACTTTAAAGCGTCGGAAAAATTATTAATTTTCGACGCTTTAAAGCGTCGTTAATAGAAAATCTTGCCGAACTCCAACGCTTTAAAGCGTCGAAAAAATTATTAATTTTCGACGCTTTAAAGCGTCGTTAATAGAAAATCTTGCCGACGCTTTAAAGCGTTAGTAAAACTCCAACGCTTTAAAGCGTCGGGAAAATTATTAATTTCCGACGCTTTAAAGCGTCGTTAATCTTGCCGCTTTAAAGCGTTAGTAAAACTCCAACGCTTTAAAGCGTCGGAAAAATTATTAATTTCCGACGCTTTAAAGCGTCGTTAATAGAAAATCTTGCCAACGCTTTAAAGCGTTGGCATGGAACAACGCTGTTCCGACGCTTTCAAAAAGCATCGAAATATTCCGTCTCCACCCCAAGCTACACGACGCGTGTAAAAGCATCGTGAATTTATTTGCCGACGCTATAAAGCGTCGGTAAATGATATATTTAGCGTCGGTGCACAGTATTTTTGTTGTAGTGTAAGTACATTGCACTTAAGGCAATTTTCTTTCATTGATACTTAAAAATGTCATGCAGGAAAGACCAACCTTGGATCAGCATTCAAGACCAACCTCGCATTAGCGTCTCAAAAGCCCAATGTACTATTGGCACCGAAGACCGGTGTACCACCGGATCTAAAAAGCCTGAGGCCAACTCGGCACTTAAAGACCAATGTACTATTTGCACAGAAGATCGGTGTACCACCGGATCCAAGAAGTTCGAGGCCAACTTAGCACTTAAAGACCAATGTACCATTGGCACCGAAGACCGGTGTACCACCGGCTCTAAAAAGCTTGACTTCGGTCGGCACTCTAAGCCCGATGTACCATCGGCACTCAAGTCTAAGGCCAGCTCAGCACCAAAGCCCGAGGCCAGCTCGGCACGAAAAGCCAAAGACTGACTCCAACATCGGCAGCAAAGATCGTTGGCCCAAAGAAAAAGGCACCTGAGCCTGATCCAAGCACCCTCAGGTCACCCTCCGGGGTTCAAAAGGCTCTCAACCTCAACTTTGCCTCAGCGGCTTCGTCACAGCCTTAGCGGCATCATCACAGCCTCAACGGCTTCATTTCAGCCTCAGCGGCTTCAACTCTGCCTCAATGACCAATGGCCAATCGAGTAAGACCTTTATCTAAATTATATACTTCCAACATATTACTGATCGCTTTCAGCCATCAAGAAGCCCCAAGACAACTCACAGCTGGGAGAGACCAACTCCCCAGCTCACAGTTGGCGGGCATCCACTCCCGAGCCCCCATCAGCCTCTTACGGCCTCCACCTCGACACTCAAGCCCGACTCTGGTCAGCACTCAAAGCCCGATGTATCATCGGCACTCAAGTTCGAGGCCAGCTCGGCATCAAAGGCCAAAAACTGACTCCGGCGTCGACAACAAACACGACACAAAGGCAAATAGCTACAAAAAAGCTAAGTGCACTACAAGAAAAAGTTTTTTTTCATTAGAATTTAAATGCATTATGGAAAAACCAACCATTCAAAAGGATCTCAACGGTCCTGCAATCAAAAGGTCACCTCCGGGCCGGTCACGAAACCCCCATGGTGGTTCAAGACCTATAGTTTCAGTGACCTTGAGTCACCCCTTGGGCTGGCCACAAAACCCCTGAGGTAGTTTCGGAGTAGCTCGACGGTATGGCGGCTAACGGATACCACTCGGCCTAGCTAGCATATGCTCCAAGTCGATTCAAATCCCTAACAGCCTTTACCCACTCGAGTCACCTCCCGGACTAGCACACAGACACTCGAGGCAATTTTATTATAGCCCCCGCGGCTCTATTTCTGCTTCAGTAATTTTATTTCAGCCTCAACGGCTTATCTCTACCTCCGCAGCATTATTGCAGCCTTAACGGCTCTCTCTGCCTTTACGGCATTATTGTAGCCTCAACGGCTCCCTCTGTCGCAGCGGCATCATTGCGGCCTCATTGGCTCTCTGCCTCAATGGTATGTGGACGAAGACCCGCATCCAAACTTCATGTCAAAGGTTGAAGACCCAAAGTCAGGGGATCAGCCACTTGGAAGGTGACGCCCCTTTCGCCTTGCTAGGGTGGGCCCGCTTCATCTCAGGGGTGAGGGGGCATCTGATGTGGCTGATCCAACACCGTTAGAGAACCATGAGGGAAACTGACGGAGCCCCGCTTCGGCCTCCGAGGTCCCTTCGGACATGGGCCACAATGACAACATCAAGACTTGGCAGCTCGGTCTTCCCTCCGTTGCCACCTTTTCTCTCTCCTCCGCATGGAGCCAGCTCCTGCTCAGCCTCGGCCTCGGCTCCCAGCACCAAGGTCCTCTCGGCCTCGTGGCTCCCCTCGGCCCCGACTTCATTCAAGTCAGCCTCGCTCCAGCTCCCGAGCCCCCCTCGGCTTCAGTCAGCCTTCACCTCGGCACCAAGCGGCCGAGCCCCCCCTAGGCTCCAGTCAGCCTCCGCCTCGGCTCCGGCCTCCAGCCTCAGCCTCGGCACTCGGCTGCCCCCTCAGCCTCGTACTTCAGCCTCCACCTCGGCCTCGGTCTCGGCCCCGGCCTCAAGCCTCCGCCTCGGCCTCAAGCCACCTGACACAGCCACATGGTCCACCAACCATCTATGGCGACCACGTGGTCCACTATCTTTTGCAACAACCGTCCAAGCCAAGTGCATAGGGGACACGTTTGGCAAGCACCGTAATGGTTAGCCATGCCCTGCAATAGCCTGTGATAAGCTACAGCCACCTACTCTAACGAGACACGGCCTGCAGCCTGACACATCACATAAAAGCAAGCCCTGCCATTGCTGTCATCATAAATGCTCTGATAAGTGATCATGCCCCAGGCCCACAGGCTCTAAGCATCTATAAAATGGGTAAGAGGGACTCCCGACAAGGTAACTGAGAACGAACTCATCCCACTCCTAAACGCTCATTCTAGCTCACAGAGAGCATGGCTCTAAGCCTCCCTCTTCTTCTCTCTTTCGAGCTTCCTCAAGCTTACGGCTGTTGCCCAGAGCACTGACTTGAGCATCGGAGGGTCCCCGCCGGAACCTGCAGCCCCCGGGACTTGTTTGCAGGCCCACAGGCGCAAGGAGCTCGCCGAAGGATCCCGAGCTCGCTGGAGGAGGCTACCAAACGCTCGCCGATATTCGAGGATGGTGATTTGGCATCAACACTTCCCAACTCACAATCCTCATTCAACAAATATACATTAATTTTGGAAGATTTTTTATCTACTTACAAAATCCTTAATATAAGAGATAATATAATTAGAAATAAGCATATAACTTTAAAAGATAGAACTAGAAATAAATATATAAGAGAAATAATAGGAGTAGCCCCAATTCTCAATTAAAGATAAAATGAGAAAAATCGATTGCAGTGGTTTAGATATATAATGTAGACCTTTAGATGCTCCAATTAGAAAGAGTGATCTCTTAACAATCCATGGTAAGGATGGAGGTAGAGATAGACCTAAACTAACATGAACATAAATAATTAAAAAAGATATAACTATTTATAATTTGAATGCCGACTTGGTCCTGAATAAAGCAGAGTGGAGGAAGCAGATTCATGTAGCCGACCCTATGTAGTTGGGAAAAGGCTTGGATGAGTTGAGTTGAATTGAGTTGTACAAAATCCTTACTCATTGCAGAAAAATTAGTGCAAAAGATAGTCTATAAGTAAATAATTATAGACTATTTATAATTAAAAAAGATATAACTATTTATAATTTGAATGTCGACTTGGTCCTGAATAGAGCAGAGTGGAGGAAGCAGATTCATGTAGCCGACCCTATGTAGTTGGGAAAAGGCTTAGATGAGTTGAGTTGAATTGAGTTGTACAAAATCTTTACTCATTGCAGAAAAATTAGTGCAAAAGATAGTCTATAAGATTGATTTTGAAAACACTTTTGATAATATTAACTAAAATTTTTTATTTGCCTTATTTCTAGTGAGAGTTTTTCACCATAAGTAGATTGGCTAGGTTAGGGCTCTTCTATCTTCACCTTCCATGACTCCTTTAATTAATGGCAAGTTAGATAAATGGATGATATGCAAGAAAGGCCTTATACAAGACGATCCTTCCCCTTCTTTTTTCATCTTAATTGTTGATGTTTTATTGAGAATATGAAAAAAAAACTTACTAGATTGGACACTCGCCAAGTTTCAAATATATTTCTAGTTTTTATTTTGCTAATGGCATCATTATTTTTTGTGCTACAATTAAAGAGGCTCCTCTAGGATGTGTTTGGATTTTCAAAAGAGATTTCATTTGAAATAATGATTTTAGAATTCAAAAATCAAGATATTCTTTAAATGAGGATTTCTAAAATTCTATGGAATTTCAAATTCTCCAAAGTAGCTATTTATAAATTTAACTCTTAAAGAGTTCATTAGCAAATCCCTCCTTAAAATCTACTTGAAAGTGATCAAAATATTTAATTTTATTTACATACCAAATATTTACATAAATATCATTTATTTATTAAAAATAAATATTACATAGATAAAATAATATTTAAAAAAATAATAGTATTATTATTAATATATTTATCAAATATATTATAATATACACAGCTAATATAAATATTATTAAATTAAAATATTTATGTAATTAAAATAATATTAAATTTATAATTTATCACATTAAATAATTTTATAGTAATAATTATTTATAAATATTTTATGATTAATTTGTATATTTGTATTAATAAAATTATTTTTAATTAATAAAATATTTATAAGGAAAATATGAATTTAGTTAGAAAATTTTCTAATATATTTAATAATAATATAAATATTTAATAAATATAATATTACATATAATATTAATATTTCATAAATATTATTATATATGCAATAGAAGGAGATAATGTTTTCTCTTCACTCATCCAAACAGAAGGAGAGAATGTTTTCTTTCCACTTTTCTCTTCTCTTTATTTTTTTTTCTCTATTTTTTTCTTTCCTACTTTTCTCTCCATCCAACAGAGCATAAGAGCTTATGAAGTATCCGGAATCTGTTACCATCATCCACTGTATAAGGGCTTGATTTCGTTACTGATTAATTTTTTTAATTAAAAAAAACTTTGGATGGCCTAATCTTGCAAAGTAGAAATATATTATTTGCAAGGGATAATAATCGTGTGGATCATTTGGACAGAATCGTCAATGTGATTCATTATAGGGGTATTCCACTTCCAAGATCCACTGGAAGTCTGGAACCCCAGCCAAAATATGGATTTATCCGTCTCTCTCTTAGCATTTTTCTATTGTAAAACACAATCGAAATAAACTAATTACGCATGCTTGCAGATATGCTTCTTATGCTTTATAACCTATTTACCATCAATTAAAGAAAATTTTCTTATTAAAGTGATGGAAATCTCCTTTGCACCCAAAAAAGGCCATAGCAATCGTTGTTCTCAAGATATAACTGCTCGTAAAAACTAGTGAAACCTACGGTACATAAAGAATCTTTCCCACTACTGTTGAGATAAAAAAAACAAAAAACAAAAAAACATCAATGGTTTTCGATAAGTCGACGAACCAGCTGACTTGCAATAAATCTATAGGCCAGTTAGCCCAGCTAATGGTCCTAAGAAAAAGTTTTTGTACATTAACTTTCGGTGCGATATGATTTGTACTAGATATAATAATTTGTTCGCATGCAAACCCACATCGAAAACCTGCTCATGAGTCTCATATCGTTGATGCATGAATCCGCATGGAAACAAATTATCATGCCTAATATAGGACATGCTGCATCGGGACAGTGCACAAAAATTTCTTCTGGTCCTAAAAAAAAGTTTGAGAACCAAAAAGCTTGTGCGCGCACTACCGGGAGCCCCAAAGCGTTCTAAGTTCGAGACTACTTTCTCAATTCCACCTCATAGTGTATCTTGTGATAAGGAGACATAATTTGTGGCAGATTCTTGCACCTAACGGAAACTAGAGGAAGCTAATCTAGAACTTTGAGTAAGAGCCGGTTAAATCTTCGTAAGGATCAAAGCTGAATAAAAGAAGTCAAGTTAAAGTTTGGATTTAATAAAGATTAATGTACTTTTTTTTTAAATTAACCTGGATCAGGATTACTGTCAAACGCTAGCAATTGCCGCGTTGTCACGGGTGGTTCTTTGTTGGCCCATCACTGTTGATCGTTGGCCCAGTTGCTGGTAGGTAACTTTCCAAAAAAAATTTGATAATGTTGTTCTTGTAACCTTGTTCTTAAGTTAAAATTTCTTAGACCAGTAGTTCTGATTGATTGGAGGATATCCAAAATTTAGAAAAATAATTTGAGACTTAATTACATGCTGATTTGATTAAATATATTATGTTGTTAGTTTTGAAGAACATAATCAAAGCTCATTGGAAGTATTGTTACTCGTACCTATAAGATAAATGATGACCCACCTTTAATAATTTTATATATTCTTATCAGATTAATTATGATTAATTAATACACAAGCTATAAATTTTATGGGTAAATGAATTAGTATTTGATAATGTTTTTAAGCCCATGAATTAATAAATGTTAGGAAAACACTTTGTACACCGCCCCCGGTGCAGCAAGGCCTACGTGGGCTGCACCGCGTCTTCTGATTGGTCCACGTGGCTCCTACGTGGATGACCTGCCGGCGGTATGGCTTTGCTTTGATGTTACGTTCTGAACATGACGGCCATTTAAAGCAGTTCGCTTTTTTTAAAAATTAGCATACGGACGAAAATGCCCTTTTCCTTCATCCTAGCTCCATTTTACGTTGGATTTCATCTGTGCCAGAAGAACTCTCCTTCTTCCTCGGTCGAACGAAAATATTTCAGCTTCGAGGCTAAAAAACCTGGCTACTAGAGTCTGTGTACAAAAACTTCTGGAGGAAATGTCATCCGTAGCACAAAGTAAAAAGTCTTTCTTCCCACTTCTTTGTAAAGCTCCTTTATTACACCAATAGTTTTTTTCTGGTTAGAGTTAGTTAATGCGTGACCAAACCATTTAATGCGCGAGTAACTTCCTTAGAACAAAATAGTTATGACATTCTGAGAGTCATAACTATTTTGTAAGCACGAATGTCATACTCTTTTAACTAGTATGTTATACCTCATGAAACCCCTGATATACTGTTAAGACACCGTAGTTACAGGCCTAGGACACCCGTGCTTCAAACGAAAGCTGAAGAAAAGCCTCGCGACACCGTAGTTACAACGCTACGACACCCATGCTTATAACCTTTGCGATCTTCGTATGTTGCTTTCCGGGGTGTCGTAGTTTGTTCTATGGGGTGTCTTTAAATGCTATAAAGGTATGTTGTGCTAATAAACGATGCTGGAGAGCAGGCCCGCGACACCCCATATGGAGAACAATCCCCGCGATACCCTGCTTTAATAGTCACGTCATCTGTGTCATCGCCTAAAAGCTAGGGTGTCGTAAGATGAGAACTGGGGTGTCGTTAACAGCCTGAGTCGTTGCTGTCGTCGTTCGCGACACCCCAGTTGAAAATTGACGACACCCTAGCTCTCATCTGACGACACCCGTGCTTAGAACTGACCACGGCGAGAAGGCCCGCAACAACCAAGTTACTAAAATTTAATTTTATTTATAAAAAAAAAGAAAAAAAAAGTACATTAGCCCTCACTGGGGCTTGTCTCCTTCGGTCGCTACATCAGCGATCTGGCGCTGGAGGGACGCTACTTGCCCCTCCAGGTGGCTGATGGCCTGACGCAGGACGTCTATCTCTTTTGTGGAAACGGCCAGGTATTGCTCGGCCGCCTTACTGAGTCGCTCGTTGATTGCGAGCGACTCAGCATAAACCTCTGCATCGATGGTGACGGTTGCGCGGCGGCTGCCATGGTTGCCAGTAGATCTCCCCTCGCCTCTGGAAGCCATCTCAGTGGTCAGTTCAAGCTGGAAAGGTGATTAACGATGGCATTCCCCTATCCATATTTAAGGTACTCCTGGCGGGTGTTTCGATTGCCACGCGCCACCATCTCAGTGGGAGGTTCACAGGAATCGAATCGGTGTGCCACCCCCCCCCCCCCCCCCCACGTTGAGTTTCGAGGGATGGGGAACAGAACAGAGTTTCGGGAAGCCAACCGTCGTAAGTTTAACGTCGTCCCAAGAGAAAATTCACGACACCCAAGGATGATTTGGATTTCGGCCGAAACTCCTTCGCGACACCCCTGTTGAAAGCTCACGACACCCTAGCTTTAAGGCAACGACACCCGTGCTTAGAACTGATCACGGAGAGAACCCCCGCGACACCCCTTGTCGAATTCGGCCGAAACTCCTTCGTGACACCCCAGTTGGAATCTCACGACACCCTAGCTTTAAGGGGACGACACCCCTGAAAAGGTGATTAACGTGGGTTCTCACTGTTAATGCACGGGTGTCGTCGCCTTAAAGCTAGGGTGTCGTGAGCTGAAATCCAAATCTCCCTGGGTGTTGCGGGGATTGTCCGCGCGGTTAGTTCTAAGCACGGGTGTCGTAGCATTTGGCTGAATTCGACAAGGGGTGTCGCGGGGGTTCTCTCCGTGATCAGTTCTAAGCACGGGTGTCGTCGCCTTAAAGCTAGGGTGTCGTGAGCTTTCAACAGGGGTGTCGCGAAGGAGTTTCAGCCGAAATCCAATTCTCCCTGGGATGTCGCGGGGATTCTCTCCGTGGTCAATTCTAAGCACGGGTGTCGTAGCATTGATGCTAGGGTGTCGTGAGGTTTCAAGTGGGGTGTCGCGAAGGAGTTTCGACCGAAATCCAAATCATCCTTGGGTATCGTGAATTTTCTCTTGGGACGACCTTAAACTTACTACGGTTGGCTTCCCGAAACACCGATTCGATTCCTGTGAACCACCCACTGAGATGGTGGCGCGTGGCAATCGAAACACCGGCCAGGAGTACCTTAAATATGGATGGGGGAATGCCATCGTTAATCACCTATCCAGCTTGAACTGACCACTGAGATGGCTTCCAGAGGCGAGGGGAGATCTGCTGGCAGCCATGGCAGCCGCCGCGCAATGGTCACCATCGACGCGGAGGTATATGCGGAGTCGCGCGCAATCAGCGAGCGACTCAGCAAGGCGGCCGAGGAATACCTGGCCGTTTCAACGAGAAAGATAGAGGTCCTGCGTCGGGCCATCAGCGAGTTGGAGGAGCAAGTAGCGTCCCTCCAGCGCCAGATCGCCGACGCAGCGACCAAAGGAGATGAGAAGCCCCAGTGAGGGCTAATGTACTTTTTTTCTTTTTTTTAATTTGATAAATAAAAATAAATTTTAGTAACTTGGTTGTCGCGGGCCTTCTCGCCATCAGTTCTAAGCACGGGTGTCGTCGTCTTAAGCTAGGGTGTCGTGAGCTTTCAACAGGGGTGTCTCTAAGGAGTTTCGCCGAAATCCAATTCTCCTAGGGTGTCACGGGGATTGTCCACGCGGTCAGTTCTAAGCACGGGTGTCGTCGCCTTAAAGCTAGGGTGTCGTGAGCTTTCAACGTGGGTGTCTCGAAGGAGTTTCGGTCGAAATCCAATTCTCCTGGGGTGTCGCAGGGATTCTCCGTGCGGTCAGTTCTAAGCCACGGCTGTCGTAGCATTTGTGCTAGGGTGTCATTAGATTTCAACTGGGGTGTCGCGAAGGAGTTGCGGCTGAATTCGACAAGGGGTGTCGCGGGTATTATCACCGCGATCATTTCAAATGGCCACATGTGCACGACGGGTGAAGGTGCATGGCCTCGCCTTATCACTAGTGTGTCGTGAGATGATAAATGGGGTGTCATATTGTTTTAACCTTCGTGTCCTAAATCCTAATCCTTTGTCAGCATATATTGACAACTAAATCTATGGATATCATTGTTCATGACTCTGTGCCTATATTTTCACAGTTGATACTGAAATTGTAGATCGGAAAGAAATCGATAACACTCCCGGCTGTGCACCTTCACCCGTCGCTCCAAATGCAGTGGATGATATTGTAGTTCCTCAAACTGGGATGGAATTCAATTCAATAGATGATGTATATACGTTCTACAATGGATACGCGAAACGAGTTGGTTTTGGAATCACAACAGTGTGTAGCAGGGCCAACAACAAAAAACAACTTTGCTTCAAGCACCTGGCGTGTTGGAGGCAAGGAAAATCTAGAAAATCAGAGAAGAGTATGAATCATAGGGATACTGGGAAAGTTGGTTGTATGGCATCCATAAAAGCAAGACTGAATGCTACAAGTGGTAAGTAGATTTTGGATGAGGTTTCTCTAGAACATAACCATGGGATGTCCATAACATCAACTGGTTATCTACGGTCGCATAGGAGGATCAGCACACCAGAGAAGGCAGAGATCAGCAATTTACATGCCGTGAATGTTCCGATGACTCAGATATACTCTGCCATAGCAAGGAGAAAAAGGGACAGAGGACAATTGGATTTCACCGAGAAGGATGCTCGTAACTTCATTTGTCGCGAACGTCAGTCTAAGCTGAAAGAAGGAGATGCTCAGTTGATGGTAATTCATTTCGCCGAAATGCAACTCAGAAATTCCAATTTCTTCTATTCCTTAGACCTCAATGATAATGGTCATCTGAGGTCTGTCTTCTAGATTCATCCAAGGTCAAGATTGGCATGCACATACTTGGTGATGTTCTAAGCTTTGACTCAACTTACTTGACAAACAGATATCAAATGCCTTTTTGTCCATTCATTGGGGTCAACCATCATGGACAGTCAACCTTGCTTGGATGCGCATTGTTGTCTGATGAGAGTACTGAGACATATAAATGGGTTTTTCAGACTTGGCTGGATGGAAATGGTGGTCAAGCACCTATTGCCATGATTACTGACCAAGATAAGGCAATCGAGGCTGTTGTCAAAGAAGTTTTTCCTAACACACGACATCGATTTTGTCTTTGGCGTATATTGAAGAAGATACCGGAAAAGATTGGCTACATTTGCATGAAAAATCCCAAGTTTATGGTTGATTTCGATGAGGCAATATATGATTCATTGACCATAAAGTCATTCGAGGAAAGATGGGCACATGTTATGGAGAAATATAAAGAATACAAATCTATAGATTGGTTCAATGTCCTTTACGAATGTCGGAAAAACTGGGTCCCAGTTTACCTAAAGGATACATTCTTTGCAGGTTTGTATGTCATTGTCTTAGGTTCATGTTCGTGTTAAATGTTTTTTTTTTTATTGACAAAATTTTTAACAGGGATGTCATCTTCACAAAGGAGCGAGGGCATTAATCACTTCTTCGATGGGTTTATAAATTCGAAGACAACACTAATGGAGTTCATAAGTAAGT
The DNA here is from genome assembly GCA_900491605.1 of Calamus simplicifolius. NCBI lineage: Eukaryota > Viridiplantae > Streptophyta > Magnoliopsida > Arecales > Arecaceae > Calamus > Calamus simplicifolius. Next base: position 44,271 of record UESW01002484.1, on the reverse strand, counting down.
ATGAAGATGCTTTGGAAAAATGATACGAGGCCGAAAATGAGGAAGATAATAGGACGTTGCAAACGATTGCTTTCCTAAAGACATCATCACCTTTTGAGAGACAAGCTGCAGGAAGGTATACAAGGAGCATTTTCAAAAAATTTCAGAATGAGATCCTTGAAATGGCTGCATCAAATACAAAATTGATCAAGGAAGCTGGCAACACGTGTTTATATTCTGTAAAGTCGTATGAAAGGATTGAAGTCGATGGAATTGGCAAGGAGATGATCAAAGATTATATCGTGTCATACGATAGAAATATTGAGGATGTCCAATGCCAGTGCCGATCCTTTCAGTTCAAGGGGTACCTGTGTAGGCATGCCCTGTTGGTTCTTCATCAAAGTGGCGTATTTCATTTACCAGATAAATACTTCTTGAAGAGATGGTGCAAGGACATGAAATACCAATTCGACGAATTGACTGCAATACTAAGGGTTATGACAAAAGCACACGAAACTCACGGTACGCAGTGATAATTTTTTAATTGAAATGTCTTAATATTTGTTATCGTTAATATTATGTTAATGATTGTAGATATAGTTTGCTGAGTCATCGGATGATGAAGCTCGCAGAGATAGCCTCCATGTCTGAAGATGCATTTAATGTAGTGATGGATGGTCTAACACCTATATTCAAAACTACCGTGGATGCCAACTGCGCAGCTAAACCACGTTCAGAGCTTGTAATTCAAGATCCTGAACAAATTAGGATGAAAGGTCGCTCGAGAGAGAACAGATTAAAGAATGGAGTCGAGAAGAAGTCAAAAAGATCAAGGAAAAATCAGGCCAAGGAAAGAGCTGCTTCAAGCATCAGGCATACTTGTTTGCAGTCTATTAATACTGAAGAGGACCTGGAGAGAATTGTTTAGCCGTCTGAAACTTTGATGGACGAATTTGATGCTTATGTATTGAGTCAACTTACACAAGAGCATATATAAAACACGGGTGTCGTAACTTTTGAATTATGGTTGCTTGGTCGAAAATGAAATGCTTTCAAAATAGGGTGTCGCTTTTCAGTAAAATGAAGTGCTTTTAGTACGATGACACCCCATCTCTTGGCTAACGACACCCTAGCTCTTGCGCGGCGACACCCGAAAGGCAGAAACATACGAGACATCCCATTGCTCGTGAACCAACACCGAAGATTTTAGCACGACGACACCCTATCTCTTGGCTAACGACACCCTAGCTCTTGCGCGGCGACACCCGAAAGGCGGAAACATACGAGACATCCCAGTGCTCGTGAACCGACACCGAAGATTTTAGCGCGACGACACCCCATCTCTTGGCTAACGACACCCTAGCTCTTGCGCGGCGACACCCGAAAGGCGGAAACATACGAGACATCCCATTGCTCGCGAACCGACACCGAAGATTTTAGCGCGACGACACCCCATCTCTTGGCTAACGACACCCTAGCTCTTGCGCGGCGACACCCGAAAGGCAAAAACATACGAGACATCCCATTGCGCGCGAACCGACACCAAAGATTTTAGCGCAACGACACCCCAGCTCTTGCCTAACGACACCCTAGCTCTTGCGCGGCGACACCCGAAAGGCGGAAACATACGAGACATCCCAATGCTCGCGAACCGACACCGAAGATTTTAGCACGACGACCCCATCTCTTGGCTAACGACACCCTAGCTCTTGCGAGGCGACACCCGAAAGGCGGAAACATATGAGACATCCCATTGCTCGCGAACTGACACCGAAGATTTTAGCGCGATGACACCCCATCTCTTGGATAACGACACCCTAGCTCTTGCGCAGCGACACCCGAAAGGCGGAAACATACGAGACATCCCATTGCGCGTGAACCGACACCGAAGATTTTAGTGCGACGACACCCCAGCTCTTGCCTAACGACACCCTAGCTCTTGCGTGGCGACACCCGAAAGGCAAAACATACGAGACATCCCAGTGCTCGCAAACCGACACCGAAGATTTTAGCGCGACGACACCCCATCTCTTGGCTAACGACACCCTAGCTCTTGCGCGGCGACACCCGAAAGGTGGAAACATACGAGACATCCCATTGCTCGCGAACCGACACCGAAGATTTTAGCGCGACGACACCCCAGCTCTTGCCTAACGACACCCTAGCTCTTGCGCGGCGACACCCGAAAGGCGGAAACATACGAAGGCAAACATATGAATACATCGAGGACACTCCTGCTCGCAATATAAAATATGTGCATTTGCATTAAATATTAATCAGTGTTAATATGAATAAATTACATTCAATTTTCATTCAAAGAAGAATAAAAAAATTAAGAACATTTGTCGACAATGTCACTAATCGTTTTGTTCAGGCCCTCTCTCAATATCGTCGCAGCTAATTATCGCCGGTAATCTCTGACTTCCTCATCCATGAAATCCATCTTCATATCAGGATTGTCCCGTCGAGCAAGACATTCCATGTATCTCAGATAGTATAGGCCGCAATCCAGCGATCCGGTCGGTTGGCTTGGGCAATCCGAAATATCTTCCATCGGCCAATCCATCGCTTCCTTATTATCGCAGTAGATATGGAATATGTGGCCTAGAATTGTATGCCATTTCCTTGCATTGGCCTTGTACCTCAGGTTGCGTTTCAATGAATTCAGGAGCATGAACACCTTTCTTTCCATGTTGACAGCAACCAAATGCCAGTGCGAGTTATCGGAGTTTATTATGGTGAAAAGAAACCTGAATTGGTCCTTATCTTCATCCGATACATTGTCAAATATCGCAGCTCCAGATGTTCCAGCAAGTTCTTGAGCAGGTGATGAGGAAGTCAACAAAGAGCAGATACAAATACTGATGCAATTATGCACTTATGGTATCGGTCAGGATGCTCTGCCCAGTTGCGCATCAGAAACTCCTGGCCGCAATCAATTATCTGCCAATGCAATGTAAAATGATTAATATAATTCTAAAATCAACAACTAGAACATGTTCCTTGATATACTTACATCATCTATTATCATCTCATTGTTAATGAGATCTTGAAGATTTTTTCTTGTTACAACGCCAGAAAACATATTTGTGTAGACGATCTCGTTGGTTTGTCGCTCGCTCAAAAAATTTTGAATAATTATTTGGTCATCTTCGACCGTTGTTGATGCCTTACGCTTTTTAGGACGGTTTGTCTCATAACATTCTCCGACGACCGTGGATGCCTTACGCTTCCTCGGCTCTTTTTTAATCCTCCTAATAAGCGAAGGCACTCCAATTATTTCTATGTCCATATTGTCATCCTTTGGCGCAGGGGTGCCAAGTTTATTATCGGATATGGACTCATCTTTATTTTCATTCCCATGCTCTGTTTTATCCGCCAATGAATCCCCCTCCAATATCATCTCCTCTGCTTTTGCATTCCCTGTCTCAATTGGAAACTCCGATGAATGGTCCTCCTCCATCTTCTTCTCCTCACTATTTCCATTACCAGGCTCGCAGAGGACCAACTCCAGGGAATGCACCTTCTCTGTTTTCTCGTCTCCCTTGTCCTCCTCATTGATTGCATTACTTTCCTTTCTGACCAGTGAACTGAGGAGGCTCTCAGCAACGGACAGCCTGTGCCTGACATCGTCGAGTTAATCCTTAACGCACTCCAATTCAGTCCTCAACTCGGCGCATCCTGCGCAGCTATCCGTTGGTTGAGGGGCGCAGGTATCTGATGGTTGAGGGGGGGATGCAACATTCTGCTGAGGGAGAAGCCAACGCTCTTCTGGCAATGGTACAGTAGCTCCCTCCATCTGCAACGCAAGATGTTAACAAATTAATATTAAGTGAACATATTGACGCATTCAGTTGAAAAAAAAGGTCAGAGCAATGGAGCAATGAACTAGCTTACCAAGTCATGAGGCTGCAAGTCGGCAATTCGAACCGATTGGATCTTCATTTGGTGGTCATACCACTTCAACAGCCGGGGCCGTTTATCAGGGTATGCTGGCTCTCGCATTGATGTATGCTCGAGGAACCAAGCCTGAACATGCAATTTTTTTGGATATTAAATAATGTAATATTACAAAAAAAATTTACTCACAACACTAATTATGTGTCTCAATAATCCTTACCACCAGTGCTGCCGAGCATCCGAACAAGGTAGGCTGCCTCCTAACTTTTTTGCATTCTTTGAGTGCACCGGCTCCTCGGAATGCAAGCAAGCAGCTATTTCTGGGAGAGCCAGAACAATCAACTCCTTCAGAGCCGAAGCCCAGTCGATGCTACCCAGTTGACTTAAGTCATCCAAGTGCTGGATGAGATACCGTGGACATCTCTGATTAGACTTTGGAGCCAAAAACATGGCCAACATGTATGCGATCCAAAGTCGGACGGTGTCCTCAACATCCTCCTGTACTTTAGATGATCGAAGTTGAAATATCAACTTCTCCAAACCTTCTTGGCGAAGATCTAAACCCTGGCCAAACCGTCTGAACAACCTTCCGTTGAACATTTGGCTGGACGTGTCGATCTTCTTCCCATGAGCTGAAAGTCCCAGAATGAGTGCGACTTTGTCGGCACTGAATAGAACTGGCTTTCCGCAAAACATAAACTTGTCGCCTCCATTGTGACATCTTATGATGTCTGCTAGCAGTCGCCCGTCGACTGTGAATGTCTGCATGTCGACGAAGGCACCAAATGGGGTCCTTCGAATCAGTTTTGTATGCCGTCTAAAGAACCCCATCCTCCAAACCTTCTGAACGTATACTGCCGGCCTGCAGCTATTCTTAAACAGCTGGGAAGCCTTCACTGGGGGGACTGGAACAATTTTATTGTCAACTAAACAGGGGGTAAGATAGAAGACATACTTGTCATGAAATTTTAAGAGAGAATGTCATAATATTTAATATAGTGATAAACATACCTGAAGGAGCCGCATCCTCATTCGAACGAAGAACCATGTCCTTGCATTGTTCCGCCATTTTCTTCGTCTGCTTCTTCTTTGTTCGCGGTCTTCGTTCACAAACGAAAGCACTCATCTCCATGAATGAAGTTTACGGAAGAATGAACTGTGGTACAAATTTAGGAGGGAAAAGGAGACCAGTGGCTTCTCGAGCAAGAGACGAAGGATGGCTTCTTGAGCAAAAGGTGGCTTCTCGAGCAACAAACAATTGAGTGCTTTTTCTAGGGTTTATGCCGACCTCAGAGAAATATGAAAGGACACCCGGATTGCCACGATCAAATCACAGAGACCCGCGAACCCATAGGAACTGCCCATGTTTAGCAACTTTTCTCAGAAATATGGCAAGGCTGAGTTACTAGGGTGTCGTCGAATTAGTACTTGGGTGACGTCAAATTCTTGCCTTGTTCAAGCATGGGTGTCGTTGCCTTAAAGCTAGGGTGTCGTCAGATTTCAACTGGGGTGTCCCAAAGGATTTACGGCCGAATTCAATTAGGGTGTCGCCGGGTACTCTCTATGTGGTCATTTGTAAGCACGGGTGTCGTCGTCTTAAAGCTAGGGTGTCGTGGGATTTCAACTGGGTGTCGCTGGGATTCTCTCCGTGGTCAGTTTTAAGCACGGTGTCGTCTCCTTAGAGCTAGGGTGTCGTGAGATTTCAACTGGGGTGTCGCGATTGATTTTCAGCCGAATTAGAACTAGGGTGTCGCGGGGATTCTCTCCGTGGTCAGTTCTAAAGACGGGTGTCGTTGCCTTAAAGCTAGGGTGTCGTTAGATTTCAACTGGGGTGTCGCAAAGGATTTACGACCGAATTCAATTAGGGTGTCGCCGGGTACTCTCTATGTGGTCATTTGTAAGCACGGGTGTCGTCGCCCTAAAGCTAGGGTGTCGTGCGATTTCAACTGGGGTGTCGCGTAGGATTTATGGCCGAATTCGAACTAGGGTGTCGCTGAGATTCTCTCCGTGGTCAGTTTTAAGCACGAGTGTCATCTCCTTAGAGCTAGGGTGTCGTGAGATCTCAACTGGGGTGTCGCGATTGATTTTCGGCCGAATTAGAACTAGGGTGTCGTGGGGATTCTCTCCGTGGTCAGTTACGCTGGGGGGCACCTTCAACGAGCTGAGTAAAAGCTTCAGAAGCAACATCTCATGACCACGCAACAGCGAGCAAAAGCTTTCACTCGCTCTTTGGTCACAGATTAGGCCAGCCATCCTTCATCCTGCCGAGAATCTCCCCAGCGAGAGGTCCACCATCATCAAGCTCATCAGCGACTTAAAGCTCAAAGAGCCACCACTCGCCACCCAAGCAGCCCTCTCTCTTACAGACAGCGACGCAGAGGAAGGTTCGGCCATGGCTCCGGCTCCCGACTCTGCCACAAGGCATCGGCTCTTCTCCAGGCCCAGCGCTAGCGTCTCGGCTTCAGATCCAGCCCCAGAAGCTCCCGTTTTCATGCTCCTAGCACCACATCCCTGAGCGCCAAGCAAGCATCTCTCCCTCCCCGCCGCATCCCAGGTCCGAGTGAGCTCCCAGAGCAGCTTCATGCTTTATGTGTGCCCATGCACGTAATGAAACTTCCTAGGAAAGAGAGACCATGGAAGCTAGAGGGCCCATTGCCGTGAACCAATATGGAGGCTGCCCGAATCCTGATAACTCCCAGCAACATCCTCTCCTAATCGTCCTCCTTCAGCGGACTCTACCGGCCGCTCGTCTTCAACGACCGCTGGCTACTCAGGCTTTCCTCGATGGCCTATAGCTCCCGAGTCCGACTCCGACCTTTGTTTGTGGCTCCGCTCCAGCGTCCCCGACTCTGGATCCCATCTCTCTCTTCACTGCACTCCAAAGATGGGTCCCCAACTTCATTTCGAAGAGGAGCTGGTCATCAACCAACTCCAGGCTCCGTCCCAACTTGATTCCCTTGGGGGGGCAGACCACCAGCGGGCGGAAGTGCTTAAATCCACAGAAGGAAAACAGGGGTGCTACAAGAGCTAAGTATGATGCACTTAAGACAATTTTATTTCATTGATACTTAAAAATGTCATGCAGGGAAGACCAACCTTGCATCAGCATTCAAGACCAACCTCGCGTTAGCGTCTCAAAAGCTAAATGTACCATTGGCACCGAAGACCGGTATACCACTGGATCTAAAAAGCCCAAGGCCAACTCGGCACTTAAAGACCAATATACCATTGGCACCAAAGACCGGTGTACCACAAGATCCAAAAAGCTCGAGACCAGCTCGGTACTTAAAGACCAATGTACCATTGGCACCGAAGACCGATGTACCACCGGCTCCAAAAAGCCTGACTCCAATCGGCACTCTAAACCCGATGCACCATCGGCACTCAAGCCCGAGGCCAGCTCGGCACCAAAGCCCGACTCCGGTTGGCACCAAAGCCCGAGGTTAGCTCAGCACCAAAGGCCAAAGACTGACTCCAACGTCGGCAGCAAAGATTGTTGGCGCAAAGAAAAAGGCACCTGAGCCTGGTTCAAGCACCCTCAGGTCACCCTCCGGGGTTCAAAAGACTATCGACCTCAACTTTGCCTCAGCGGCTTCGTCACAGCCTTAGCAGCATCATCATAGCATCAATGGCTTCATTTCATCCTCAGCGGCTTCAACTCTGCCTCAATGACCAATGGCCAATCGAGTAAGACCTTTATCTAAATTATATACTTTCAACATATTACTGATCGCTTTCAGCCATCATGAAGCCCCAAGACAACTCACAGCTGGGAGAGGCCAACTCCCCAGCTCACAGTTGGCGGGCATCCACTCCCAAGCCCCCCTCGGCCTCGTACGGCCTCCACCTCGGCACTCAAGCCCGACTTTGGTCGGCACTCAAAGCCCGATGTACCATTGGCACTCAAGTCCGAGGCCAGCTCGGCACCAAAGGCTAAAAAACTAACTCCAACGTCGACACCAAATACGATGCAAAGGCAAACAGCTACGAAAAAGCTAAGTACACTACAAGAAAAAGTTTCTTTTTCATTAGAATTTAAATGCATTATGAAAAAACCAACCATTCAAAAGGATCTCGACGGTCCTATGATCAAAAGGTCACCCCAGGGCCGGTCGTGAAACCCCCACGGCGATTCAAGACCTACGGTTCCAGCGACCTCGAGTCACCCCTCGGGCCGGCCACAAAACCTCCAAGGCAGTTTCGGAGTAGCTCGATGGTATGGCGGCTAAGGGATACCACTCGGCCTGGCTAGCATACGCTTCGAGTCGATTAAAATCCCTAACAGCCCTTACCCATTCGAGTCACCTCCCGGACCAGCACACAGACACTCGAGGCAATTTTATTATAGCCCCCGCGGCTCTATTTCTACTTCGGCAATTTTATTTCAGCCTCAACGGCTTATCTCTGCCTATGTGGCATTATGCAGCCTCAACGGCTCTCTCTGCCTCTGCGGCATTATTGCAGCCTCAACGGCTCCCTCTGCCGCAATGGCATCATTGCGGCCTCATTGGCTCTCTGCCTCAATGGTATGTGGACGGGGACCCGCTTCGTCTCAGGGGCGAGGGGGCATCTGATGTGGCTGATCCAACACCGTTAGAGAACCGTCAAGAAAACTGACGGAGCCCTGCTTCGGCCTCCGAGGTCCCTTCGGACATGGGCCATAATGACAGCATCCATACTTGGTAGCTCGGTCTTCCCTCCGTTCGCTACCTTTTCTCTCTCCTCCACATGGAGCCAGCTCCTGCTCAACCTCGGCCTCAGCTCCCAACACCGAGGTCCTCTCAGCCTCATGACTCCCCTTGGCCCCGACTTCATCCAAGTCAGCCTCGCTCCAACTCCCGAGCCCCCCTTGGCTCCAGTCAGCCTCCGCCTCGGCACCAAGCGGTCAAGCCCCCCCCTCGGCTCTAGTCAGCCTCCGCCTCGGCCCCGGCCTCTAGCCTCGGCCTTGGCACTTGGCTGCCCCCTCGGCCTCAGACTTCAGCCTCCGCCTCGGCCCTGGCCTTGGCCTCTAGCCTCAGTCTCGGCCTCGGCCTCGAGCCTTCACCTCAGCCGGCCTCGAGCCTCCACCTTGGCCCCGACCTCAGCCTCCAGCCTCAGTCTTAGCCTCGAGCCACCTGACACAGCCACATGGTCCACCAACCATCTGTGGCGACCACGTGGTCCATTATCTCCTGCAACAACCGTCCAAGCTAAGTGCCTAGGGGACACGTCTGACAAGCACTATAATGGTCAGCCATGCCCTGCAATAGCCTGCGACAAGCTGCAGCCACCTACTCTGATGGGACACGGCCTGTAGCCTGACACGTCACGTGAAAGCAAGCCCTGCCATTGCTGCCATCAAAAATGCTCTGATATGTGATCATTCCCCAGGCGCTACAGGCTCTAAGCATCTATAAAATGAGTAAGAGGGACCCTCGACAAGGTAACTAAGAATGAACTCATCCCGCTCCTAAACGCTCATTCTTTCTCACAGAGAGCATGGCTCTAAGCCTCCCTCTTCTTCTCTCTTTCAAGCTTCCTCAAGCTTACGGCTATTGCCCAAAGCACTGACTTGAGCGATGGAGGGTCCCCACCAGAACCTCCAGCCCTCGAGACTTGTTTGCAGACCCACAGGCGCAAGAAGCTCGCCGAAGGATCCCAGGCTCGCTGGAAGAGGCGACCGGACACTCGCCGATGTTCGAGGATGGTGATTTGGCATCAACACTTCCCAACTCACAATCCTCATTCAACAAATATACATTAATTTTGGAAGATTTTTTATCTACTTACAAAATCCTTAATATAAGAGATAATATAATTAGAAATAAGCATATAACTTTAAAAGATAGAACTAGAAATAAATATATAAGAGAAATAATAGGAGTAGCCCCAAGCCCCAATTAAAGATAAAATGAGAGAAAATCGATTGCAGTGGTTTAGATATATATAACGTAGACCTTTAGATGCTCCAATTAGAAAGAGTGGTCTCTTAACAATCTATGGTAAGAATGGAGGTAGAGATAGACCTAAACTAATATGAACATAAATAATTAAAAAAGATATAACTATTTATAATTTGAATGTCGACTTGGTCCTGAATAGAGCAGAGTGGAGGAAGCAGATTCATGTAGCCGACCCTATGTAGTTGGGAAAAGGCTTAGATGAGTTGAGTTGAATTGAGTTGTACAAAATCCTTACTCATTGCAGAAAAATTAGTGCAAAAGATAGTCTATAAGATTGATTTTGAAAACACTTTTGATAATATTAACTAACATTTTTATTTTCCTTATTTCTAATGAGTGTTTTTCACCATAAGTAGATTGGCTAGGTTAGGGCTCTTCCATCTTCACCTTCCATGACTCCTTTAATTAATGGCAAGTTAGATAAATGGATGATATGCAAGAAAGGCCTTATACAAGATGATCATTGCCCTTCTCTTTTCATCTTAATTGTTGATGTTTTATTGAGAATATGAAAAAAAGCTTACTAGATTGGACACTGGCCAAGTTTCAAATATATTTCTAGTTTTTATTTTGCTAATGGCATCATTATTTTTTGTGCTACAAAGAGGCTCCTCTAGGGTGTGTTTGGATTTTCAAAAGAGATTTCATTTGAAATAATGATTTTAGAATTCAAAAATCAAGATATTCTTTAAACGAGGATTTCTAAAATTCTATGAAATTTCAAATTCTCCAAAGTAGCTATTTATAAATTTAACTCTTAAAGAGTTCATTAGCAAATCGCTCCTTAAAATCTACTTGAAAGTGATCAAAATATTTAATTTTATTTACATACCAAAATATTTACATAAATATCATTTATTTATTTATAAATAAATATTACATAGATAAAATAATATTTATAAAAAAATAACAGTATTATTATTAATATATTTATCAAATATGTTATTATAATATACACAGCTAATATAAATATTATTAAATTAAAATATTTATATAATTAAAATAATTTATAATTTATCACATTAAATAATTTTATTTTATAGTAATAATTATTTATAAATATTTCATGATTAATTTGTATATTTGTATAAATAAAATTATTTTTAATTAATAAAATATTTATAAGGAAAATATGAATTTAGTTAGAAAATTTTTAATATTATTTAATATAAATATAAATATTTAATAAATATAATATTACAAATAATATTAATATTTCATAAATATTATTATATGCAATAGAAGGAGAGAATATTTTCTCTCCACTTCATTTTTTTTTCTCTATTTTTTTTCTACTTTTCTTTCCATCCAACAGAGCCTAAGAGCTTGTGAAGTACCCGAAATCTGTTACCATCATCCACTGTATAAGGGCTTGATTTCGTTACTGATTAATTTTTTTAATTAAAAAAAAACTTTGGATGGCCTAATCTTGCAAAGTAGAAATATATTATTTGCAAGGGATAATAATCGTGTGGATCATTTGGACAGAATCGTCAATGTGATTCATTATAGGGGTATTTCCACTTCCAAGATCCACTGGAAGTCTGGAACCCCAGCCAAAATATGGATTTATTCGTCTCTCTCTTAGCATTTTTCTATTGTAAAACACAATCGAAATAAACTAATTACGCAAGCTTGCAGATATGCTTCTTATGCTTTATTAACCTATTTTACCATCAATTAAAGAAAATTTTCTTATTAAAGTGATGGAAATCTCCTTTGCACCCAGAAAAAGGCCATAGCAATCGTTGTATTCTCAAGATATAACTGCCGTAAAAACTAGTGAAACCTATGGTACGTAAAGAATCTTTCCCACTACTGTTGAGATAAAAAAAAAAACAAAAAACAAAAACATCGATGGTTTTCGATAAGTCGACGAACCAGCTGACTTGCAATAAATTTAGGTTCTGAATATAGTTTAGAAACATTTACCATATATAAGAGAGGATAAAATTTAGTTACAATTTATTTATTGTTTATCATCAGTTTCTCCACTAAATATGAAGAACAAAGTTTATGTACAGTTTATTAGTTGTTATCATCAAATTGTACAAATTTACAGGTTATTGTTGATGCCTTTAATTATTGATATTAACCAATATCATCTTTTCATTTCCCTTCAACGCCTACATCTAACTCTTGGAATTGATCATATTAATAATGAGTTGAGCATATATCCCTTGTTAAATTATTTAAATGAATCTATAGCGATTACAATTATCACACGTAGACCTAATGCATCCCATGCATTTCATCACCAAACACCAAATTTTGTCAACTAATACCATTGTTTTGGAAGTCGCAATCTGAGTTCCAAAGCGTTTCAAACTTTCTCACAAGAAACTCTACAATGACTACACTCCTAAAAACTTTTGGCTAATGTCGGATTAGGTGAAGGAAAAACTCCCTCCCTACCAAAAAAAAAAAAAGGTAGGCACCAAAATTAAAACACCCTTGCTGCACTTACACTTCAACCCTAGTCTACTTATTTTATAAATAAATAAAGCTATTTCTATTGCTTAACTCGAAATAAACTTCTTTGCTCTACGAGGTGAAGTAATATAATCGAGGGTCAGCCACTTCCCTTTTTTATGGTCCAATCATCGTACAACATTTATTCAAGTGGGATGCACGTCGAAAGATGAGTCCCATTTGAAATTAGAAACCAGGACCAACATGAAGAGATTTTTGAACTGGAATCGTTGTCGCCTACTGAGAATTGGAGTATAAATTGATGCTAGGTCAGTTAGCCCAGCTAATGATCCTAAGAAAAAGTCTTTGTACATTGCTTTCGGTGCGGTATGATTTGTACTAGATATAATAATTTGTTCGCATGCAAACCCGCATCGAAAAGCCTGCTCATGAGTCTCACATCATTGATGCATGAATCCGCATGGGAACAAATTACCATGCCTAATACAGGACATACTGCATCGGGACAGTGCACAAAATTTTCTTCTGGTCCTAAAAAAAAGTTTGAGAACCAAAAAGCCTACCTGGAGCCCCGAAGCGTTCTAAGTTCGAGACTACTTTCTCCAATTCCACCTCATAGTGTATCTTGTGATAAGGAGACATAATTTGTGGCAGATTCTTGCACCTAACGGAAACTGGAGGAAGCTAATCTAGAACTTTGAGTAAGAGCCGGTTAAATCTTCGTAAGGATCAAAGCTGAATAAAAGAAGTCAAGTTAAAGTTTGGATTTAATAAAGATTAATGTACATTTTTTTTTAAATTAACCTGGATCAGGATTAGTGTCAAACGCTAGCAATTGCCGCGTTGTCACGGGTGGTTCTTTGTTGGCCCATCACTGTTGATCGTTGGCCCAGTTGCTGGTAGGTAACTTTCCAAAAAAAATTTGATAATGTTGTTCTTGTAACCTTGTTCTTAAGTTAAAATTTCTTAGACCAGTAGTTCTGATTGATTGGAGGATATCCAAAATTTAGAAAAATAATTGAGACTTAATTACATGCTGATTTGATTAACTATATATTATGTTGTTAGTTTTGAAGAACATAATCAAAGCTCATTGGAAGTATTGTTACTCGTACCTATAAGATAAATGATGACCCACCTTTAATAATTTTATATATTCTTATCAGATTAATTATGATTAATTAATACACAAGCTATAAATTTTATGGGTAAATGAATTAGTATTTGATAATGTTTTTAAGCCCATGAATTAATAAATGTTAGGAAAACACTTTGTACACCGCCCCCGGTGCAGCAAGGCCTACGTGGGCTGCACCGCGTCTTCTGATTAGACCACGTGGCTCCTACGTGGATGACCTACCGGGCGGTATGGCTTTGCTTTGATGTATGAAAGTTAACATTATTGATAGTATTTATTTATTTATCATTAAATGATTAGCACTGGAAAAAAAAAAAAAGCAAAACCCTTTCTTCTTATATTTAAAAGATGATAGAAAAGTTTCTTGAAACAAGTAACTATGAGAAAGAGGTCTTGTGCTGTCATTATCTTGCCAGCCCAAAACTATAAGAAAGGCTGATAAATGATACAAACTTTTTATTCAAACTCATCCATAAATATGCAAAATCCCTTGCATAGTTTTTGCTACTCCCATGTGCTGATATGATCATCACTTTTGAAGACTACCTAATACATCCTTGCAAAAATTTCTACTACATCTAAAGTCTAACATAGCATATCACTTTGAAGGATCATTCTAACTTTGACCATTTTCTCTATTAAATTTATATTCATGGGATATAACTATAGCTTTATATATCAACCAACCATAATTCTCCTTTATCCAAGTTTGGGACTAACTTTGAGTTTTATATATAGAAGAAGTTAATAAATCTCTTCAACAGGCTTACAAAATCTTATTTAAAGTGTTGGCTTTCAGACTTACTATCTTTCTTCCCAACTCGCAATCCTCATTCAACAAATATACATTAATTGTGGAAGATTTTTATTTTTTATCTACTTACAAAATCCTTAATATAAGAGAAATGATATAATTAGAAATAAACATATACTTTAAAAGATAGAACTAGAAATAAACATATAAGAAAAATGATAGAAGTAGCCCCAAGCCCCAATTGAAGATAAAATGAGAAAAAACGATTGCGGTGGTTTAGACATATACAACGTAGACCTTTAGATGCTTCGATTAGAAAGAATAATCTCTTAACAATCCATGGTAAGGACAGAGGTAGAATAGACCTAAACTAACATGAATAAAAATAATTAAAAAATATATAACTATTTATAATTTGAAAACTTTGTCCTGAGTAGAGAGAGTGGAGAAAGAAGATTCATGTAGCCGACCCCATGTAGTTGGGAAAAGGCTTAGATGAGTTGAGCTGAATTGAGATGCACAAAATCCTTACTCATTGCAGAAAAATTAGTGCAAAAGATAGTCTATAAGATTGATTTTGAAAACACTTTTGATAATATTAACTAAATTTTTTTATTTGCCTTATTTCTAGTGAGAGTTTTTCACCATAAGTAGATTGGCTAGGTTAGGGCTCTTCTATCTTCACCTTCCATGACTCCTTTAATTAATGGCAAGTTAGATAAATGGATGATATGCAAGAAAGGCCTTATACAAGATGATCCTTCCCCTTCTCTTTTCATCTTAATTGTTGATGTTTTATTGAGAATATGAAAAAAAGCTTACTAGATTGGACACTTGCCAAGTTTCAAATATATTTCTAGTTTTTATTTTGCTAATGGCATTATTTTTTTTGTGCTACAAAGAGGCTCCTCTAGGATGTGTTTGGATTTTCAAAAGAGATTTCATTTGAAATAATGATTTTAGAATTCAAAAATCAAGATATTCTTTAAACGAGGATTTCTAAAATTCTATGGAATTTCAAATTCTCCAAAGTAGCTATTTATAAATTTAACTCTTAAAGAGTTTATTAGCAAATCCCTCCTTAAAATCTACTTGAAAGTGATCAAAATATTTAATTTTATTTACATACCAAAATATTACATAAATATCATTTATTTATTATAAATAATATTACATAGATAAAATAATATTTATAAAAAATAATAGTATTATTATTATATATTTATCAAATATGTTATAATAATATACACAGCTAATATAAATATTATTAAATTAAAATATTATGTAATTAAAATAATATAAAATTTATAATATATCACATTAAATAATTTTTTTTATAGTAATTATTTATAAATATTTTATGATTAATTTGTATATTTGTATAAATAAAATTTTTTTAATTAATATTTATAAAGAAATGAATTTAGTTAGAAAATTTTCTAATATTATTTAATATATAAAATAATAAATATAATATTACATATATATTAATATTTCATAAATATTATTAATATATGCAATAGTATTAACAATAAAATTCTAATATGAGATAATAAATGATGAGTATTATTGAAATAAATATTAAATATTTATTTCATAAATATTCAATATTTACATAAAAATATTAAAATATTTTAGTAAAATTATATGAATTTATAAAATAATATTTATAGAAAACTTTATAATCATTGGATAAATTTTTATTTTCAATAGAAACTATCTAAATAAAACTTTATGAAATTTTGGAATTTTAAATGCTGCATTTTTAAAATGCATCATCCAAATGTAACCTAAGTGGCTCCTAAGGCTATTATATTGGATTTTGAGGGTTTATTAGATTTTAAAGTGAACTTTTATGGAGCATTATTGTATACTTCAATATTAGTAATAAGAAAGAAGAATTATTTATTTCTATCTTGAATGGTAAGAAAGGCAACCTATCGTTTTCTTACCTCAGCCTCCCTCTTTGTGATTGGAAGTTACCTAAATAAGCTTAAATTCTTCTCTTGAAAAGAATGCCATTGAGGTTATTTGGAAAAAAAAAAATCATTGGGTGAGCGGCTTATTCTAGCAAACTTTATTCTTATTATTTTGTCATCTTATCATGTGTTTGTGTTTAAATTACCTCAATGGGTTTGATCAAATGGGTTTGCATGCGAATTGATTAAAATATAAAAGCTTTCCTTTAAAGGAAAGGATACTATTTATGGGTTTGACTATTTATGAATTAGGAGACAGTATGTAAGTCCAAGAAAGGAAGTATGAAATTAATGATATTTACACATTTAATAAAATATTTCTTGCTAAATGAGTATTGAAATTTTCTTCATACTCATTCGCGCCTTCAAAAAACCATGTGAATTAGGTATGCTACTCAAAGAGAAAATTTAACATTCTAA
Organism: Calamus simplicifolius; assembly: GCA_900491605.1. Taxonomy (NCBI): domain Eukaryota; kingdom Viridiplantae; phylum Streptophyta; class Magnoliopsida; order Arecales; family Arecaceae; genus Calamus; species Calamus simplicifolius. Next base: position 27,726 of record UESW01002484.1, on the reverse strand, counting down.
GTCAAGAAGGTCTTTATTTCCTTTTCTTTGGTATCAAGAGATATTAATCATGATCTGAGGGGCTTTTAGAATTGCATTTTTTTAAGCTGATCAATGTAAAAGGGATAAGATCATGAATAAACTTATAGTTATGTTCTACTCCGCTGGGCTGTCTACCCCTTGATCTCTACTATAGCATTCTAAAAAATTAGATTTTAATTTGTGATCAATAAACTAGAGAATAGGAAGATAGCGCATTAAACCAATCCGTCCCCGCAATAGAATTCAACATAAATAGTTTTTGGACCTTTTAAGACTTTCTCGCACCAATTCAACCATCCAAGACCATGGATACTCTAGTTTGAAAACTTTTCAACAAAGATTCCTACTCCATGATTTTTTTTCTATAAATATTTAAATGAGGGCCTTTTTAACTATTTGATAATATCATGAAAATGCATCTGGCACTTACACTATAAAAATATGTGCAGTTACAATAATCAATATGTACATTTAATGCTAACTAAGCATTTAACAAGAACCCTCATTCACTACAAAAAAAAAAAGTACTTTTGCATAAAATATATTTGCTACATCAAAGGGCAAAAATATTTGAAATCTTAAAACTAGACCATTGGAAAAATATTTGAAAGCTTAAAACTAGACCATTCTTGTAGAATAATATGAGAGAGAGAAGGAGAAATTAAAAAAAAAAAAAAAAACAATCCCCGGTATGTTCTCTTAAAAAATTAAATTAAAAAATAATTTATAATTATTAAAATTGGATCGAATCGATC
>UESW01002484.1:0-26367 GCA_900491605.1 Calamus simplicifolius | reverse complement strand
ATCTCCATCAATGGTTCCTGTAAGCACCATTGTTTGTACAGGTCACAAACCGAAATCATCTTGGTTTGAAAATCTATCTTTTCATAATAAAATTATAGTTTGGCATTACAAACATTGAATCAGGATCGGACAACAAACTGAAGAAGGAAGAAAAGTGTGAAACTACTATGCTCTGACAGCATCAATTGCTTTAATAATTGTTAAAAATTGCTTTAAACATTTCTTTAATAATCCTATGAAGTATAGACAAGTACAGCCCAACTTGCGATCACCACTTATTCAACAACATCATACCAAACAAGAGGTACTTGAACAAGGACCCCTCGAAAGCCCATCTCTATAATAATAGCAACAATAAGCAGAACTATCTCCAAAATATGAATCCATTACCTAGAAGAATAGATGAAAGTAAGGATGTGCGGATGGTGTGCCTCGGTAGGTATAACCTTTCTGGAACATTCCTTTCTTGGCCTCTTGGCTTTCACCCTCTACAGAGTAACGACCAAGCTGGGCTAGAGAGTTGGCCTTGGCACGGACCAAGAGAGCTTTCTGTGCAGCTTTTACATTCTCTGGGTGCCCCTGCCATGTCTTCAAGACTGTGTTCTGGAGGGCTCGTGCGTATGAGAATGAGACGTGCCATGGGTTAGGTCCTTGGTCCATTGCATTCAAGTTTAGAGTTGCTTCCATCTCAGACTGCCCTCCTGACAAAAACTGCAAAACATTGGTAGGAGTAACATCTTGTTAATTGCAACAAGCATCATCCATGCACAAATAAAATAAAATAAAATAAATCAACCCAAAATTAAATGACAAGGATCACTGTTTCCAATCATCACTTTCCAGGATCCAGTATGCGAACAAGGATATATATACAATCAAGATTATACTCATGATTTATCCGATGCCAGTGGAGCGAGGATTGGAGTTTTGCCAACATATATATTCCACTGGAGAAAGAACAAATCCATAATAGAAAATTGATAGAAAAATCAAGTAGGGAGTTACCATGATTCCAGGGACTGCTGGTGGTACCCTGCGGTTCAGCATCTTGAGTGTATATTTAGCAATGGTTTCAGGAGATGCCTTCTCTTTGTGTTCAGCAGCAGGGGTCACCATACTAGGTTTCAGTAGGATTCCCTCGAACACCACATTATTCTGGGTCAAGTAATAGAAAACTTCTGCCCATACATTTTTTGCCACCTCTCCATTGAGTGGTCTCCATCAAGTAGGATATCAGGTTCTACAATTGGCACCAGACCATTATCCTGCAAAACATGAAGATAAACATTGCCCAGGCTACAATCATTTAACTTGATAGCATAAATTATGGGTCAAAAGTAAATAAGAAAGATCTAATGTAGAATGAAAAGTGAGAGAGATTCTCTAATGGTCCATTTTTTCCCCTTCTTCACCATAAGAGTCCCCTGCCATTAACCAATTATAATTAAATCCTTTTATTTTTATCAAATGACAATTTTCATCTCAGATTTGTACATTTCCACATTAATGTCCCCAATATGGTAATCTGGAGAAAAGCAAATAAATTCAAATAATTAATTCACAAATCATACCATATTTTGCACTTCAAAATTACAAATCCATTGGAAACATAGCAATTGGAGAATAAATATGAATTCATGCATGCATTAACTGAAAATATAGACAATTTCATAAGAATAAAAGAACATAGTGAGGTAAACTTTCAAACTATTGCCTTTAACTCAATTAAAAAAGAAAAAAGAATAAGGTGTGTGCGTGTGTAATCAACTTGAGAACAGAATAATACTTTATTCTATTCAACAAATAAATAAAATACCTAGGAAGAACTTTTCCACATATGTTACAATCAGTAAAAAGTATTATCACCACATAACTTCCAATATATTTTCAGTTTGTTGCAAATATTAGATCACTTGCTTATATCATATATTTCTCTTTCTAAAGAAGTCAAAAGAAAAGATAATACAATACAATCCTTTTAAGGTCATCTCTTTCGCATTTCAATTTAAATGGTTTTTCTCCCATATTTTTAGGGTTGAATAATTTTTGTCTCCCATATTTTTTTTGGTAAATAGTTTTTCTTCCATGTTTGATGGTAGCATTTGCTGTGAGAAAAACTGTTATTTTGCTGGTCCTTCCCAGCCACACCACTTTGACAGGCCTCTTTCTTTTCATCTTCTACATTTAGTATTTGCACCAAACCAATCAGTTTCAAACCCACTTGTGACCTACATGAGCCCCAGCTATGACCAATCATTCCTGAAAATGTACTCAGAATGGCAATGAAGGATGACCAGACAGGCAATGGCTGCACACATTCCTTCATTAATATACAGTTAATATTTTAAAAAGGAACTCAAGAATTTAGCATGTTAGCAAAATCTTGTGCAAGTAATTCTTAAGATGAAATATAATTTTCCAGTAAATGGATCAGCATTAGAACTTAATTTCTCACTAAATATTTGGAAAATAAAAACTTACGATGCCCAGCACCCTGTTTTGTCCTAGCATTGTTCAACTTATCATGTTGTTTCTTCACGGTATTATATCTCTGCAGCCTGGCCAAAGCTCCAGAAAGTGGACTAATACGACCTACAGGTATCGAATTCATACAATGCTATAAAAAATTTATGACCAAAGATACCCGGATAGATGTTAACAGTGGCACGGGAATAATTATATACTGCAGTAAATAAACAAACTTTCTTACCAGGTGTCTCCTCCTTTGATTTCGAACTATCCAAATCAACTTCAGATATTGAAGCAAGTCCCTTGTTCTTCTTCTTCTTCAATGGTGGGTCCTCTATCTCAAGACAACCAGAGCACCTCCTTGTCCTCTTGCGACCAACTCCAGAACTTCCACTTGGTGACAAAACCAGAGCCTTCGAATCATGCTCTTCCAGCGCCTTCCCTTCCTCATCACTCTTACTTCCAATGACAATAATGGTGATGTGCTTTTCCAGCGCCTTCCCTTCCCCGCTTCCATCGACAATGGTGATGTCCTCTTCTAGCGCCTTCCCTTCCTCACCACCCTCGCTTCCATCGACAATGGTGTTGTGCTCTTCCAGCGCCTTCCCTTCCTCACCACCCTCGCTTCCATCGACAATGGTGTTGTGCTCTTCCAGCGCCTTCCCTTCCTCACCACCCTCGCTTCCATCGCCAAGGGTGATGTTCTCTTCCAGGGCCTTCCCTTCCTCACCACCCTCGCTTCCATTGACAATGGTGATGCGCTCTCTGTATGGCCTAGCTAGGAATGTTGTTTCCTTCTCACAAGTAGTGGTATCAAAAATCAGAACTGAGAAGTGCAACAGGCCTTCATACCGGAAAACCAAGAAGTCCCCAGGCATTATCTAGTGGTCGGCGATGAACTCCTTCCACTCGCTCTCGAACAAAAGTCCCTTCTGGATCTTCACCAACTCCACAGTCCATGTACGCCCACCCGGTCCCTTCAAAGAAACAGTTCCCGGTGACTCGTGCTCGATGCATCCATGGAACGCTTGCGGTATTTTCTACAAGACCCGCAAAAGATTACAACTTCAAGCTATTGATCCAAATAAGCCAGAATCGGCAAACAGAGAGAGATGGCATACCAGGTAGTCGAGCAGAGATCGGGGAAGTAAACCTTAACGAAGTGCGGGGTATCTCTCACCATGGCAGAGCATTCGATCACTTCAATTACTCACCTTTGAGGTTTTTTAAACCACTTTTGGGAGCACTGGGTTTGCTTTAAGGGGAATTTTTTCCCCCTCCCTACCGAGCACATCCGTGTTTTCAATCAAAAACCCTAGGATTGTGATCTTTAATGGATATGCCAAGCGTGCGATGATTCCAAATTTGATTCGTTATCTGACCAAATATGGGAGGTGAGGTGGAACGCAATGGCTAGTCCTGGCAGCGTACGGATGCTCGTAGAAAGGAATGATGTGAATTTAGAGGCTGCATTTGATCCACAGCTTTCGAAGTCCGAACATGAAACACCGGGGGAGCAGGGCCTCACCGCCCGAGGCCGTGGACGAATCAACTTTGTGAGCTGCTACCATCCTTCGATGATGTTCTCGCTTTTAGAAAGGCATCAAGTTTTTTTTTTAATTATGAATCAATCAATTATTAGTTATTTATGAAAATATTTTCGTTAAGTAAAGAAAGATTTTTAAAAAAATTTCTATAGGAAGATATCATGTCCTTCTTTTCACAAAATGGTTGGAAAGAGAGGATGAAGAGAATTATAATTAATGAATTTATGGCTAAAATATAGTTATTTATAAGGCAACTCTATACTTGTTGTAATTATAAAACTTGGCATTTAAGAAAAATAAATAATAAGACATGTTACATGCTATGTTTATAATAATATATAACAAATATAAATCAATATCAAATAAAGAAATTAAAAGAAGAAAAAAAATCAAAATATAATATTACTAAATTAAAAAAAATGTGGCATATCTTATAAACTTATCTTCAAAGCATAAATATAAATACTTAATATGCATCTCAATCATTTTTTTCATCCTTAAAGTTATTCTATCTTTTTTAGTTTTTTCATCTTTGGAATTCATAAACTGAAAGAAGGTAAAAGATGAAGAAGGTGATCGGATTTAAGGTTTGTTGTATTCAAATGTAGCCAAGCATACCTTTATATAAAGAGAGTCAAACGTGACTACATTGAAATATAACCAAGTTTTGAATTTGATTGTCTTTTTTACCCCTTCTTTTCTACCTTTTATATTTTTAAAATTCATAATCTGCATGGATGGTGATCGAATTTAGGCTTAACTACATTCAAATATAGTCAAGCCTAACACTTTACATACATACATACATACACACACATATATATATATATATATATATATATATATATAGCATGGTTGGACATTAAAATAGTATCATCATTTAGGCATCCATTAGATCCATAAATTTCAATCAATGGTTCATGTATGAAAGTTAACTTCATTGATAGTAGTATCATCAAGTTTTTTTCCTTTTTTTTTAATTATTAATTAATCAATTATTAGTTATTTATGGAAATATTTCCGTTAAGTAAAGGAAGACTTTTTAAAAAAAATTCTATAGGAAAATATCCGGTTTCTTTTTACAAAATGGTTAGAGAGAGAGGATAAAGAGAATTATAAATAAAGAATTTATGGCTAGAATATAATTATTTATAAGGCAACTCTATACTTGTTGTAATTATTAAACTTGGCATTTAAGAAAAATAAATAATAAGACATGTTAAATACTATGTTTATAATAATATATAACAAATATAAATCAATATCAAATAAAGAAATTAAAATAAGAAAAAAACAAAATATAATATTACTAAATAGAAAAAAAATATGGCATATCTTATAAACTTATCTTCAAATCATAAATATAAATACTTAATATGCATCTCAATCATTTTTTTCATCCTTAAAGTTACTCCATTTTTTTAGTTTTTTATCTTTGGAATTAATAAATTGAAAGAAGGTGAAGGTGAAGAAGGTGATCAGTTTTAAGGTTAGTTATATTCAAATGTAGCCAAGCATACCTTTATATAAAGATGGTCGAATTTGACTACATTAAAATAAAGCCAAGTTTTGAATTCAATCATCTCTTTTACCATTGGATCCATGTGGATCATGAAGCCACCCCCTTCTTTTTTACATTTTATATTTTTAAATTTTGTAATCTGCATGGATGGTGATCAAATTTAGGCTTAACTATATTCAAATATAATAATAATATATATATATATATATATATATATATATATATAGAAAGCATGGTTGGACATTAAAATAGTATCATCATTTAGGCATCCATTAGATCCATAAATTCCAATCAATGGTTCATGTATGAAAGTTAACATCATTGATAGTATTTATTTATCATTAAATGATTAGCATTGGAAAAAAAAAAAAAGCAAAACCCTTTCTTCTTACATTTAAAAGATGTTAGAAAAGTTTCTTGAAACAAGTAACTATGAGAAAGAGGTCTTGTGCTGTCATTATCTTGCCAGCCTAAAACTATAAGAGAGGCCGATAAAGGATACAAACTTTTTTATTCAAACTCATCCATAAATATGCAAAATCCCTTGCATAGTTTTTGCTACTCCCATATGCTGATATGATCATCACTTTTGAAGACTACCTAATTCATCCTTGCAAAAATTTCTACTACATCTAAAGTCTAACATAGCATATCACTTTGAAGGATCATTCTAACTTTGACAATTTTCTCTATTAAATTTATTTTTATGATATATAACTATAGCTTTATATATCAACCAACCATAATTCTCCTTTATCCAAGTTTGGGACTAACTTTGAGTTTTATATATAGAAGAAGTTAATAAATCTCTTCAACAGGCTTACAAAATCTTATTTAAAGTGTTGGCTTTCAGACTTACTATCTTTCATCCCAACTCGCAATCCTCATTCAACAAATATACATTAATTGTGGAAGATTTTTATTTTTTATCTACTTACAAAATCCTTAATATAAGAGAAATGATATAATTAGAAATAAACATATAACTTTAAAAGATAGAACTAGAAATAAACATATAAGAAAAATGATAGGAGTAGCCCCAAGCCCCAATTGAAGATAAAATGAGAGAAAAATGATTGCGATGGTTTAAACATATACAACGTAGACCTTTAGATGCTTCAGTTAGAAAGAATGATCCCTTAACAATCCATGGTAAGGATAGAGGTAGAAATAGACCTAAACTAACATGAATAAAAATAATTAAAAAATATATAACTATTTATAATTTGAATGTCAACTTTGTCCTGAGTAGAGAGAGTGGAGGAAGAAGATTCATGTAGCCAACCCCATGTAGTTGGGAAAAGGCTTAGATGAGTTGAGTTGAATTGAGTTGTACAAAATCCTTACTCATTGCAGAAAAATTAGTGCAAAAGATAGTCTATAAGATTGATTTTGAAAACACTTTTGATAATATTAACTAAAATTTTTTATTTGCCTTATTTCTAGTGAGATTTTTTCACCATAAGTAGATTGGCTAGGTTAGGGCTCTTCTATCTTCACCTTCCATGACTCCTTTAATTAATGGCAAGTTAGATAAATGGATGATATGCAAGAAAGCCTTATACAAGATGATCCTTCCTCTTCTCTTTTCATCTTAATTGTTGATGTTTTATTAAGAATATGAAAAAAAGCTTACTAGATTGGATACTCGCCAAGTTTCAAATATATTTCTAGTTTTTATTTTGCTAATGGCATCATTATTTTTTGTGCTACAAAGATGCTCTTCTAGCATGTGTTTGGATTTTCAAAAGAGATTTCATTTGAAATAATGATTTTAGAATTCAAAAATCAAGATACTCTTTAAACGAGGATTTCTAAAATTCTATGGAATTTCAAATTCTCCAAAGTAGCTATTTATAAATTTAACTCTTAAAGAGTTCATTAGCAAATCCCTCCTTAAAATCTACTTGAAAGTGATCAAATATTTAATTTTATTTACATACCAAAATATTTACATAAATATCATTTATTTATTTATTAATAAATAAATATTACATAGATAAAATAATATTTATAAAAAATAATAGTATTATTATATATTTGTCAAATATGTTATTATAATATACACAACTAATAATAATATTATCAAATTAAAATATCTATGTAATTAAAATAATATAAAATTTATAATTTATCACATTAAATAATTTTATTTTATAGTAATAATTATTATAAATATTTTATGATTAATTTGTATATTTGTATAAATAAAATTATTTTTAATTAATAAAATATTTATAAGGAAAATATGAATTTAGTTAGAAAATTTTCTAAATTATTTACTAATAAATATAAATATTTAATAATATAATATTACATATAATATTAATATTTCATAAATATTATTAATATATGCAATAGTATTAACAATAAAATTCTAATATGAAATAATAAATATTGATGAGTATTATTGAAATAAATATTAAATATTTATTTCATAAATATTCAATATTTACATAAAAATATTAAAATATTTTAGTAAAATTATATGAATTTATAAAATAATATTTATAGAAAACTTTATAATCATTGGATAAATTTTCATTTTCAAGAGAAACTATCTAAATAAAAATTTATGAAATTTTGGAATTTTAAATGCTGCATTTTTAAAATGCATCATCCAAATGTAACCTAAGTGGCTCCTAAGGCTATTATATTGGATTTTGAGGGTTTATTAGGTTTTAAAGTGAACTTTTATGGGAGTATTATGGTATACTTCAATATTAGTAATAAGAAAGAAGAATTATTTATTTCTATCTTGAATGGTAAGAAAGGCAACCTATCGTTTTCTTACCTTAGCCTTCCTCTTTGTGATTGGAAGTTACCTAAATAAGCTTAAATTCTTCTCTTGAAAAGAATGCCATCGAGGTTATTGGGAAAAAAAAAATCATTGGGTGAGAGGCTTTTCTAGTAAACTTTATTCTTATTATTTTGTCATCTTATCATGTGTTTGTGTTTAAATTACCTCAATGGGTTTGATCAAATGGGTTTGCATGCGAATTGATTAGAATAGAAAAGCTTTCCTTTAAAAGGAAAGGATAATATTTATGGGTTTGACTATTTTCATGAATTAGGAGACAGTATGTAAGTCCAAGAAAGGAAGTATGAAAATTAATGATATTTACACATTTAATAAAGTATTTCTTGCTAAATGAGTATTGAAATTTTTCTTCATACTCATTGGTGCCTTCAAAAAAACCTTGTGAATTAGGTATGCTACTCAAAGAGAAAATTTAACATTCTAAGTCAAGAAGGTCTTTATTTCCTTTTCTTTGGTATCAAGAGATATTAATCATGATCTGAGGGGTTTTTAGAATTGCATTTTTTTAAGCTGATCAATGTAAAAGGGATAAGATCATGAATAAACTTATAGTTATGTTCTACTCCGCTGGGCTGTCTACCCCTTGATCTCTACTTTTAGCATTCTAAAAAATTAGATTTTAATTTGTGATCAATAAAACTAGAGGATAGGAAGATAGCGCATTAAACCAATCTGTCCTCACAATAGAATTCAACATAAATAGCTTTTGGACCTTTTAAGACTTTCTCGCACCAATTCAACCATCCAAGACCACAGATACTCTAGTTTGAAAACTTTTCAACAAAGATTCCTACTCCATGATTTTTTTTCTATAAATTTTTAAATGAGGGCCTTTTTAACTATTTGATAATATCATGAAAATGCATCTAGCACTTACCAAGTATGCTAGTTCACTATGAAAATATGTGCAGTCACAATAATCAATATGTACATTTAATTCTAACTAAGCATTTAACAAGAACCCTCATTCACTACAAAAAAAAAAAGTACTTTTGCATTAAAATATATTTGCTACATCAAAGGGCAAAAATATTTGAAATCTTAAAACTAGACCATTGGCAAAAATATTTGAAAGCTTAAAACTAGACCATTCTTGTAGATAATGATATGAGAGAGAGAAGGAGAAATTTACAAAAAAAAAAAAAACAATCCCTGGTATGTTCTCTTAAAAATTTAAATTAAAAAAATAATTTATAATTATTAAAATTGGATCGAATCGATCGAACTGGTTTAACTCTGAGACTAAACCGATTCGTTTCTAACATAATGAATGCCGTTTCAAATTCCGTGGTAGTTTGGCCTTCGTTCCTTCGACTTCTGAGCTTCTTCTAGTGGGTCGTCGACGCTCTAATTGGGGAAAGACTGATAATAGCATGACACTTCCCAAGACAAACATAATTTTTCAGTTTGCAGTTGGCGGAAGCGCATTCCTTCGAATTCCGAGGAGAGAGTAGTAATAAGAGCCGACGGATCCAACCCCATCGGCGCCCATTGCCAGAGATCTATCGCATGGAGGGTCGGAGATTGGCGCGATAGAGGTAGGGAAAGGAGGGAGAGAGATGTCCACACGAAGAGGGACAAGAGAAGGGCGGTTGGGAATTGGACCTATTATAAGAGAAGGAAGTTCTCAAATCTAATTATTTCTACTGGTTTCTTTTTTTGGCTCGGGGAAAAAAATATCTTCTAAGCCCGAAGTCGTTCGGACCAATAGCGGAATTCCCCCTGCTATATATTTTCTTGAGCATCCAAAGATTGCCACTTTGGTTTGGGGTTATTTGCAGGAATGTCATTGGGCCGTGGAGTTTCTCTACTCAACTACCTCTTGGGTTTTATTTTTTATTTTCTTAATAATAACTTGGCCCATTTAGAGCTAAATTTTACAGTTTTTCATTATCATACACTTTTAGTTGATCTTAATTTTTTATTAAAAATTAATTTTATTATTATAATATATTTATTATCATACTTTTAGTTGATCTTAATTTTTTATTAATATTTTATTAAAAATTAATTTTATTATTAAATATATTTTTATATTAAAATAATTGAACTGATGGTTCAATCGGTGATCCAATGATTGAACCAGTGATCCGATGACCGAGCCCTTGGCCGGATTGATGTCCGGCAAGGTCTAACAACTATAGGAAATATAGTAGGTCATCATTGAAAAAATTCCAACTTTGAATTTATAAATGCAGCCTTACTTTCTAAGTTTATATGGCAAGTAAAATGATTGTGGCAATCACTAATCATCTCCATCAATGGTTCCAGTAAGCACCATTGTTCGTACAGGTCACAAACCGAAATCATCTTGGTTTGAAAATCTATCTTTTCGTAATAAAATTATAGTTTGGCATTACAAACATTGAATCAGGATCGGACAACAATCTGAAGAAGGAAGAAAAGTGTGAAACTACTATGCTCTGACAGCATCAATTGCTTTAATAATCCTTTATAAGAAGTATAGACAAGTACAACCCAACTTGCGATCACCACTTATTCAACAACATCATACCAAACAAGAGGTACTTGAACAAGGACCCCTCGGAAGCCCATCTCTATAATAATAGCAACAATAAGCAGAACTGTCTCCAAAATATGAAGAGAATTATAATTAAAGAATTTATGGCTAGAATATAGTTATTTATAAGGCAACTCTATACTTGTTATAATTATCGAACTTGGCATTTAAGAAAAATAAATAATAAGACATGTTACATACTATGTTTATAATAATATATAACAAATATAAATCAATATCAAATAAAGAAATTAAAAGAAGAAAAAATCAAAATATAATATTACTAAATTAATAAAAATGTGGCATATCTTATAAACTTATCTTCAAAGCATAAATATAAATACTTAATATGCATCTCAATCATTTTTTTCATCCTTAAAGTTATTCCATCTTTTTTAGTTTTTTTATCTTTGAAATTCATGAACTGAAAGAAGGTAAAAGATGAAGAAGGTGATCAGATTTAAGGTTTGTTGTATTCAAATGTAGCCAAGCATACCTTTATATAAAGAGAGTCAAACTTGACTACATTGAAATATAACCAAGTTTTGAATTCGATCGTCTTTGTTACCCCTTCTTTTCTACCTTTTATATTTTTAAAATTCATAATCTGCATGGATGGTGATCGAATTTAGGCTTAACTACATTCAAATATAATCAAGACTAACACTTTACATACATACATACATACATACATACATACATACATATATATATATATATATATATATACATGGTTGGACATTAAAATAGTATCATCATTTAGGCATCCATTAGATCCATAAATTTCAATCAATGGTTCATGTATGAAAGTTAACATCATTGATAGTAGTATCATCAAGTTTTTTTTTTTTTTTTAATATGAATTAATCAATTATTAGTTATTTATGGAAATATTTTCATTAAGTAAAGGAAGATTTTTTTAAAAAAATAAATTCTATAGGAAGATATCCGTCTTTCTTTTTACAAAATGGTTGGAGAGAGAGGATGAAGAGAATTATAATTAAAGAATTTATGGCTAGAATATATTATTTATAAGGCAACTCTATACTTGTTGTAATTATCGAACTTGGCATTTAAGAAAAATAAATAATAAGACATGTTATATACTATATTTATAATAATATATAACAAATATAAATCGATATCAAATAAAGAAATTAAAAAAAGAAAAAAATCAAAATATAATATTACTAAATAGAAAAAAATTTGGCATATCTTATAAACTTATCTTTAAAGCATAAATATAAATACTTAATATGCATCTCAATCATTTTTTTAATTATGAATCAATCAATTATTAGTTATTTATGGAAATATTTTTGTTAAGTAAAGGAAGATTTTTTTAAAAAAAAATCTATAGGAAGATATCATGTCCTTCTTCTTATGGAGAAAGAGGATGAAGAGAATTATAATTAAAGAATTTATGGCTAGAATATTGTTATTTATAAGGCAACTCTATACTTGTTGTAATTATCGAACTTGTCATTTAAGAAAAATAAATAATAAGACATGTTACATACTGTGTTTATAATAATATATAACAAATATAAATCAATATCAAATAAAGAAATTAAAAGAAGAAAAACTCAAAATATAATATTACTAAATTAAAAAAATGTAGCATATCTTATAAACTTATCTTCAAAGCATAAATAAATACTTAATATGCATCTCAATCATTTTTTTCATCCTTAAAGTTATTCCATCTTTTTTAGTTTTTTCATCTTTGGAATTCATAAACTGAAAGAAGGTAAAAGATGAAGAAGGTGATCGGATTTAAGGTTTGTTGTATTCAAATGTAGCCTAGCATACCTTTATATAAAGAGAGTCAAACTTGACTACATTAAAATATAGCCATGTTTTGAATTTGATCGTCTTTGTTACCCCTTTTTTTACCTTTTATATCTTTAAAATTCATAATCTGCATGCATGGTGATCGAATTTAGGCTTAACTACATTCAAATATAATCAAGCCTAACACTTTACATACATACATACATATATATATATATATATATATATATATATATATATATATATATATATATATATATATATATATATATATATATATATATATATAGCATGGTTGGACATTAAAATAGTATCATCATTTAGGCATCCATTAGATCCATAAATTCCAATCAATGGTTCATGTATGAAAGTTAACATCATTGATAGTATTTATTTATCATTAAATGATTAGCATTGGAAAAAAAAAAAAGCAAAACCCTTTCTTCTTACATTTAAAAGATGTTAGAAAAGTTTCTTGAAACAAGTAACTATGAGAAAGAGGTCTTGTGCTGTCATTATCTTGCCAGCCTAAAACTATAAGAAAGGCCGATAAAGGATACAAACTTTTTTATTCAAACTTGTCCATAAATATGCAAAAACCCTTGCATAGTTTTTGCTACTCCCAGGTGCTGATATGATCATCACTTTTGAAGACTACTTAACTCATCCTTGCAAAAATTTCTACAACATCTAAAGTCTGACATAGCATATCACTTTCAAGGATCATTATAAATTTGACAATTTTCTCTATTAAATTTATGTTCATGGGATACAACTATAGTTTTATATATCAACCTACCATAACTCTCCTTTATCCAAGTTTGGGACTAACTTTGAGTCTTATATATAGAAGAAGTTAATAAATCTCTTCAACAAGCTTACAAAATCTTATTTAAAGTGTTGGCTTTCGACTTACTATCTTTCTTCCTGATGTGGCTGATCCAATGCTGTTAGAAAACTGTGAAGGAAACTGACGTAGCTCCGCTTCGGCCTCCGAGGTACCCTCAGCCTCCGAGGTCCCCTCGGTCTCCGAGGTCCCTTTGGACCTGGGCCACAATGACAGCATCCAGACTTGGCAGCTCAGTCTTCCCCCCGTTTGCCACCTTTTCTCTCTCCTCTGCATGGAGCCAGCTCCTGCTCGGCCTCGGCCTCGGCTCCCAGCACCGAGGTCCTCTCGGCCTCGTGGCTTTCCTCGGCCCCGACTTCATCCAAGTCATCCTCCCCCAGGCTCCCGAGCCCCCCTCGACTCCAATCAGCCTCCGCCTCGGCACCAAGCGGCCGAGTCCCCCTCAACTCCAGTCAACCTCCACCTCGGCACCAAGCGGCCGAGCCCCCCTCGGCTCTGTCAGCCTCAGTCGGCACCAAGCAGCCGAGCCCCCCCTCGGCTCCAGTCAGCCTCCGCCTCGGCCCCGACCTCCAGCCTCGGCCTTGGCACTCGGCTGCCCCCTTGGCCTCGGACTTCGGCCTCCGCCTCGGCCCCAGTCTTGACCTCCAGCCCCGGCCTCAGCCTCGGCCTCGGCCTCGACCTCGAGCCTTCGCCTTGGTCGGCCTCGAGCCTCCGCCTCGGCCCCGGCCTCCAGCCCTAGCCGGCCTCGAGCCTTCACCTCGACCTCGGCCTCAACCTCGGCCTCAGCCTCGAGCTACCTGACACAGCCACGTGGTCCACCAACCGTCTGTGGCGACCACATGGTCCACTATCTCCTGCAACAACCGTCCAAGCCAAGTGCCGGGGACACGTCTGGCAAGCACCGTAACGGTCGGCCATGCCCTGCAATAGCCTGCGATAAGCTGCAGCCACCTACTCTGACGGGACATGGTCTGTAGCCTGACACATCACGTGGAAGCAAGCCCTGCCATTGCTGCCATCATAAATGCTCTGACAAGTGATCATGCCTCAGGCCCCATAGGCTCTAAGCATCTATAAAATGGGTAAGAGGGACCCCCGTTCAGGTAACTGAGAACGAACTCATCCCGCTCCTAAACGCTCATTCTTGCTCACATAGAGCATGGCTCTAAGCCTCTCTCTTCTTTTCTCTTTCGAGCTTCCTCAAGCTCATGGCTATTGCCCAGAGCACTGACTTGAGCGTCGGAGGGTCCCCGTCGGAACCTCCGGCCCCCGGGACTTGTTTGCAGGCCCACAGGCGCAAGAAGCTCGTCGGAGGATCCCGGGCTCGCTTGAGGAGGCGATCGAACGCTCGCCGACGTTCGAGGATGGTGATTTAGCGTCAACAGATTGGCGCACCAGAAAGGGGAGGGATCAGCGATGCTGGTTTGCATATCCTCATCCCTTTTTTATCAAAATGGTGGATCGTGAAGATGGTGAATCATGAAGATTTCACCAGTTACGCTGGGGGGCACCTTCAACAAGCTGAGTAAAAGCTTCAGAAGCAACATCTCATGACCATGCAACAGCAAGCAAAAGCTTCCACTCGCTCTTTGGTCACAGATCAGGCCAGCCATCCTTCATCATGTCGGGAATCTCCCCAGTGAGAGGTCCACCATCATCAAGCTTATCAGCGACTTAAAGCTCAGAGAGCCACCACTCGCTGCCCAAGCAGCCCTCTCTCCTACGGACAGCGACGCAGAGGAAGGTCCGGCCATGGCTCCGGCTCCCGACTCTGCCATAAGGCATTGGCTCTTCTCCAGGCCCAGTGCTAGCGTCTCGGCTTCAGATCTAGCCCCAGAAGCTCCCATTTTCATGTTCCTGGCACCACATCCCTGAGCTCCAAGCAAGCATCTCTCCCACCCCGCCGCATCCCAGGTCCGAGTGAACTCCCATAGCAGCCTCATGCATTACGTGCGCCCATGCACGTAATGAAACTTCCTAGGAGAGAGAGACTGTGGAAGCTAGAGGGCCCATTGCCTTGAACCAATGTGGAGACTGCCCGAATCCTGATAACTCCCAGCAACATCCTCTCCTAATCGTCTGCCTTCAACGGACTCTCTCGGCCGCTCGTCTTCAACGACCGCTGGCTACTCAGGCTTTCCTCGACGGCCTCTAGCTCTCGAGTCCAACTCCGACCCTCATCCATGGCTCTGCTCCAGCATCCCCGGCTTTGGATCCCATCTCTCTCTTCACTGCACTCCGAAGATGGGTCCCTAGCTTCATTTCGGAGAGGAGCTGGTCATCAACCAACTCCAGGCTCCGTCCCAACTTGATTCCCTTGTGGGGGCAGACCACCAGCGGGCGGAAGTGCTCAAATCCGCAGAAGGAAAACAGGGGTGCTATAAGATCTAAGTACGCTGCACTTAAGACAATTTTCTTTCATTGATACTTAAAAATGTCATGCAGGGAAGACCAACCTTGGATCAGCATTCAAGACCAACCTCGCGTTAGCGTCTCAAAAGCCCAATGTACTATTGGCACCAAAGACCGGTGTACCATCGGATCTAAAAAGCCTGAGGCCAACTCGGCACTTAAAGACCAATGTACCATTTGCACCGAAGATCGGTGTACCACCGGATCCAAGAAGCTTGAGGCCAACTTAGCACTTAAAGACCAATGTACCATTGGCACCAAAGACCGGTGTACCACCGGCTCTAAAAAGCTTGACTCCGGTCGGCACTCTAAGCCCGATGTACCATCGGCACTCAAGTCCAAGGCCAGCTTAGCACCAAAGCCCGAGGCCAGCTCGGCACGAAAAGCCAAAGATTGACTCCAACGTCGGTAGCAAAGATCGTTGGCCCAAAGAAAAAGGCACCTGAGCCTGATCCAAGCACCCTCAGGTCACCCTCCAGGGTTCAAAAGGCTCTCAGCCTCAACTTTGCCTCAGCGGCTTCGTCACAGCCTTAGCAGCATCATCACAGCCTCAACGGCTTTATTTCAGCCTCAGCGGCTTCAACTCTGCCTCAATGACCAATGGCCAATCGAGTAAGACCTTTATCTAAATTATATACTTCCAACATATTACTGATCGCTTTCAGCCATCAAGAAGCCCCAAGACAACTCACAGCTGGAAGAGACCAACTCCCCTGCTCACAGTTGGCGGGCATCCACTCCCGAGCCCCCTCGGCCTCTTATGGCCTCCACCTCGGCACTCAAGCCCGACTCTGGTCAGCACTCAAAGCCCGATGTATCATCGGCACTCAAGTTTGAGGCCAGCTCGGCATCAAAGGCCAAAAACTGACTCCGGCGTCGACAACAAACACGACGCAAAGGCAAATAGCTACAAAAAAGCTAAGTGCACTACAAGAAAAAGTTTCTTTTCATTAGAATTTAAATGTATTATGGAAAAACCAACCATTCAAAAGGCTCTCGACGGTCCTGCGATCAAAAGGTCACCTCTGGGCCGGTCGCAAAACCCCCATAGCGGTTCAAGACCTACAGTTTCAGTGACCTTGAGTCATCCCTCGGGTCGGCCACAAAACCCCCGAGGCAGTTTCGGAGTAGCTCGACGGTATGGCGGCTAACGGATACCACTCGGCCTAGCTAGCATATGCTCCAAGTCGATTCAAATCCCTAACAGCCCTTACCCACTTGAGTCACCTCCCGGACTAGCACACAGACACTCGAGGCAATTTTATTATAGCCCCTGCGGCTCTATTTCTGCTTCGGTAATTTTATTTCAGCCTCAACGGCTTATCTCTACCTCCGCAGCATTATTGCAGCCTTAACGGCTCTCTCTGCCTCTACGGCATTATTGCAGCCTCAACGGCTCCCTCTGCCACAGCGCATCATTGCGGCCTCATTGGCTCTCTGCCTCAATGGTATGTGGATGAAGACCCGCATCCAAACTTCATGTCAAAGGTTGAAGACCCAAAGTCAGGGGATCAGCCACTTGGAAGGTGACGCCCCTTTCGCCTTGCTAGGATGGGCTCGCTTCATCTCAGGGGCGAGGGGGCATCTGATGTGGCTGATCCAACACCGTTAGAGAACCGTGAAGGAAACTGACGGAGCCCCGCTTCGGCCTCCGAGGTCCCTTCGGACATGGGCCACAATGACAGCATCTAGACTTGGCAGCTCGGTCTTCCCTCCGTTCGCCACCTTTTCTCTCTCCTCCGCATGGAGCCAGCTCCTGCTCAGCCTCGGCCTCGACTCCCAGCACCGAGGTCCTCTCGGCCTCGTGGCTCCCCTCAGCCCCAACTTCATTCAAGTCAGCCTCGCTCCAGCTCCCGAACCCCCCTCGGCTCTAGTCAGCCTTCGCCTCGGCACCAAGCGGCCGAGCCCCCCTGGTCTCCAGTCAGCCTCTGCCTCAGCCCGGCCTCCAGCCTCGGCCTCGGCACTCGGCTGCCCCCTCGACCTCGGACTTCAGCCTCCACCTCGGCCTCGGTCTCGGCCTCCGCCTCGAGCCTCCACCTCGGCCCCGGCCTCGAGCCTCCACCTCGGCCTCGAGCCACCTACACAGCCACATGGTCCACCAACCATCTATGGCGACCACGTGGTCCACTATCTCTTGCAACAACCGTCCAAGCCAAGTGCATAGGGGACACGTTTGGCAAGCACCGTAATGGTTAGCCATGCCCTGCAACAGCCTGCGATAAGCTACAGCCACCTACTCTAACGAGACACGGCCTGCAGCCTGACACATCACATAAAAGCAAGCCCTGCCATTGCTATCATCATAAATGCTCTGATAAGTGATCATGCCCCAGGCCCACAGGCTCTAAGCATCTATAAAATGGGTAAGAGGGACTCCCGACAAGGTAACTGAGAACGAACTCATCCCGCTCCTAAATGCTCATTCTTGCTCACAGAGAGCATGGCTCTAAGCCTCCCTCTTTTTCTCTCTTTCGAGCTTCCTTAAGCTTACGGCTGTTGCCCAGAGCACTGACTTAGCATCGGAGGGTCCCCGCCGGAACCTGCAGCCCCCGAGACTTGTTTGCAGGCCCACAGGCGCAAGGAGCTCGCCGAAGGATCCCGGGCTCGCTGGAGGAGGCTACCAAACGCTCGCCGATGTTCGAGGATGGTGATTTGGCATCAACACTTCCCAACTCACAATCCTCATTCAACAAATATACATTAATTTTGGAAGATTTTTTATCTACTTACAAAATCCTTAATATAAGAGATAATATAATTAGAAATAAGCATATAACTTTAAAAGATAGAACTAGAAATAAACATATAAGAGAAATAATAGGAGTAGCCCCAATTCTCAATTAAAGATAAAATGAGAGAAAATCGATTGCAGTGGTTTAGATATATATAATGTAGACCTTTAGATGCTCCAATTAGAAAGAGTGATCTCTTAACAATCCATGGTAAGGATGGAGGTAGAGATAGACCTAAACTAATATGAACATAAATAATTAAAAAAGATATAACTATTTATAATTTGAATGCTAACTTGGTCCTGAATAAAGCAGAGTGGAGGAAGCAGATTCATGTAGCCGACCCTATGTAGTTGGGAAAAGGCTTGGATGAGTTGAGTTGAATTGAGTTGTACAAAATCCTTACTCATTGTAGAAAAATTAGTGCAAAAGATAGTCTATAAGTAAATAATTATAGACTATTTATAATTAAAAAAGATATAACTATTTATAATTTGAATGTAGACTTGTCCTGAATAGAGCAGAGTGGAGGAAGCAGATTCATGTAGCCGACCCTATGTAGTTGGGAAAAGGCTTAGATGAGTTGAGTTGAATTGAGTTGTACAAAATCTTTACTCATTGCAGAAAAATTAGTGCAAAAGATAGTCTATAAGATTGATTTTGAAAACACTTTTGATAATATTAACTAAATTTTTTTATTTGCCTTATTTCTAGTTAGAGTTTTTCACCATAAGTAGATTGGCTAGGTTAGGGCTCTTCTATCTTCACCTTCCATGACTCCTTTAATTAATGGCAAGTTAGATAAATGGATGATATGCAAGAAAGGCCTTATACAAGATGATCCTTCCCCTTCTTTTTTCATCTTAATTGTTGATGTTTTATTGAGAATATGAAAAAAAACTTACTAGATTGGACACTCGCCAAGTTTCAAATATATTTCTAGTTTTTATTTTGCTAATGGCATCATTATTTTTTGTGCTACAATTAAAGAGGCTCCTCTAGGATGTGTTTGGATTTTCAAAAGAGATTTCATTTGAAATAATGATTTTAGAATTCAAAAATCAAGATATTCTTTAAATGAGGATTTCTAAAATTCTATGGAATTTCAAATTCTCCAAAGTAGCTATTTATAAATTTAACTCTTAAAGAGTTCATTAGCAAATCCCTCCTTAAAATCTACTTGAAAGTGATCAAAATATTTAATTTTATTTACATACCAAAATATTTACATAAATATCATTTATTTATTATTTATTATTAATATTACATAGATAAATAATATTTATAAAAAAAATAGTATTATTATTAATATATTTATCAAATATGTTATTATAATATACACAGCTAATATAAATATTATTAAATTAAAATATTTATGTAATTAAAATAATATTAAATTTATAATTTATCACATTAAATAATTTTATTTTATAGTAATAATTATTTATAAATATTTTATGATTAATTTGTATATTTGTATAAATAAAATTATTTTTAATTAATAAAATATTTATAAGGAAAATATGAATTTAGTTAGAAAATTTTCTAATATTATTTAATAATAAATATAAATATTAATAAATATAATATATTATAATATTTCATAAATATTATTAATATATGCAATAGAAGGAGAGAATGTTTTCTCTTCACTCATCCAAACAGAAGAGAGAATGTTTTCTTTCCACTTTTCTATTCTCTTTATTTTTTTCCTCTATTTTTTTCTTTCCTACTTTTCTCTCCATCCAAACAGAGCATAAGAGCTTATGAAGTATCCGGAATCTGTTACCATCATCCACTGTATAAGGGCTTGATTTCGTTACTGATTAATTTTTTTAATTAAAAAAAAAAACTTTGGATGGCCTAATCTTGCAAAGTAGAAATATATTATTTGCAAGGGATAATAATCGTGTGGATCATTTGGACAGAATCGTCAATGTGATTCATTATAGGGGTATTCCACTTCCAAGATCCACTGGAAGTCTGGAACCCCAGCCAAAATATGGATTTATTCGTCTCTCTCTTAGCATTTTTCTATTGTAAAACACAATCGAAATAAACTAATTACGCATGCTTGCAGATATGCTTCTTATGCTTTATTAACCTATTTTACCATCAATTAAAGAAAATTTTCTTATTAAAGTGATGGAAATCTCCTTTGCACCCAAAAAAAGGCCATAGCAATCGTTGTATTCTCAAGATATAACTGCTCGTAAAAACTAGTGAAACCTACGGTACATAAAGAATCTTTCCCACTACTGTTGAGATAAAAAAAAAAACAAAAAACAAAAAAACATCAATGGTTTTCGATAAGTCGACGAACCAGCTGACTTGCAATAAATCTAGGTTCTGAATATAGTTTAGAAACATTTACCATATATAAGAGAGGATAAATTTTAGTTACAATTTATTTATTGTTTATCATCAGTTTCTCCACTAAATATGAAGAACAAAGTTTATGTACAGTTTATTAGTTGTTATCATCAAATTGTACAAATTTACAGGTTATTGTTGATGCCTTTAATTATTGATATTAACCAATATCATCTTTTCATTTCCCTTCAACGCCTACATCTAACTCTTGGAATTGATCATATTAATAGTGAGTTGAGCATATATCCCTTGTTAAATTATTTAAATGAATCTATAGCGATTACAATTATCACACGTAGACCTAATGCATCCCATGCCTTTCATCACCAAACACCAAATTTGTCAACTAATACCATTGTTTTGGAAGTCGCAATCTGAGTTCCAAAGCGTTTCAAACTTTCTCACAAGAAACTCTACAATGACTACACTCCTAAAAACTTTTGGCTAATGTCGGATTAGGTGAAGGAAAAACTCCCTCCCTACCAAAAAAAAAAAAAGGTAGGCACCAAAATTAAAACACCCTTGCTGCACTTACACTTCAACCCTAGTCTACTTATTTTATAAATAAATAAAGCTATTTCTATTGCTTAACTCGAAATAAACTTCTTTGCTCTACGAGGTGAAGTAATATAATCGAGGGTCAGCCACTTCCCTTTTGTATGGTCCAATCATCGTACAACATTTATTCAAGTGGGATGCACATCGGAAGATGAGTCCCATTTGAAATTAGAAACCATGGACCAACATGAAGAGATTTTTGAACTGGAATCGTTGTCGCCTACTGGGAATTGGAGTATAAATTGATGCTAGGTCAGTTAGCCCAGCTAATGGTCCTAAGAAAAAGTTTTTGTACATTAACTTTCGGTGCGATATGATTTGTACTAGATATAATAATTTGTTCGCATGCAAACCCGCATCGAAAAGCTGCTCATGAGTCTCATATCGTTGATGCATGAATCCGCATGGGAACAAATTATCATGCCTAATATAGGACATGCTGCATCGGGACAGTGCACAAAAATTTCTTCTGGTCCTAAAAAAAAGTTTGGGAACCAAAAAGCTTGTGCGCGCACTACCGGGAGCCCCAAAGCGTTCTAAGTTCGAGACTACTTTCTCCAATTCCACCTCATAGTGTATCTTATGATAAGGAGACATAATTTGTGGCAGATTCTTGCACCTAACGGAAACTAGAGGAAGCTAATCTAGAACTTTGAGTAAGAGCCGGTTAAATCTTCGTAAGGATCAAAGCTGAATAAAAGAAGTCAAGTTAAAGTTTGGATTTAATAAAGATTAATGTACATTTTTTTTTAAATTAACCTGGATCAGGATTAGTGTCAAACGCTAGCAATTGCCGCGTTGTCACGGGTGGTTCTTTGTTGGCCTATCACTGTTGATCGTTGGCCCAGTTGCTGGTAGGTAACTTTCCAAAAAAAATTTTGATAATGTTGTTCTTGTAACCTTGTTCTTAAGTTAAAATTTCTTAGACCAGTAGTTCTGATTGATTGGAGGATATCCAAAATTTAGAAAAATAATTTGAGACTTAATTACATGCTGATTTAATTAACTATATATTATGTTGTTAGTTTTGAAGAACATAATCAAAGCTCATTGGAAGTATTGTTACTCGTACCTATAAGATAAATGATGACCCACCTTTAATAATTTTATATATTCTTATCAGATTAATTATGATTAATTAATACACAAGCTATAAATTTTATGGGTAAATGAATTAGTATTTGATAATGTTTTTAAGCCCATGAATTAATAAATGTTAGGAAAACACTTTGTACACCGTCCCCGGTGCAGCAAGGCCTACGTGGGCTGCACCGCATCTTCTGATTGGTCCACGTGGCTCCTACGTGGATGACCTGCCGGTCGGTATGGCTTTGCTTTGATGTTACGTTCTGAACGTGACGGTCATTTAAAGCAGTTCGCTTTTTTTTAAAATTAGCATACGGACAAAAATGCCCATTCCCTCTATCCTAGCTCCATTTTACGTTGGATTTCATCTGTGCCAGAAGAACTCTCCTTCTTCCTCGGTCGAACAAAAATATTTCAGCTTCGAGGCTGAAAAACCTGGCTACTGGAGTCTGTGTACAAAAACTTCTGGAGGAAATGTCATCCGCAGCACAAAGTAAAAAGTCTTTCTTCCCACTTCATTGTAAAGCTCCTTTATTACACCAATAGTTTTTTTCTGGTTAGAGTTAGTTAATGCGTGAACAAACCATTTAATGCGCGAGTAACTTCCTTAGAACAAAATATTTATGACATTCTGAGAGTCATAACTATTTTGTAAGCACGAATGTCATACTCTTTTAACTAGTCTGTTATACCTCATGAAACCCCTGATATACTGTTAAGACACCGTAGTTACAGGCCTAGGACACCCGTGCTTCAAAAGAAAGCTGGAGAAAAGCCTCGCGACACCGTAGTTACAACGCTACGACACCCATGCTTATAACCTTTGCGATCTTCGTATGTTGCTTTCTGGGGTGTCGTAGTTTGTTCTATGGGGTATCTTTAAATGCTATAAAGGGTGTGTCGTGCTGATAAACGATGCTGGAGAGCAGGCCCGCGACACCCCGTATGGAGAACAATCCCCGTGATACCCCACTTTAACAGTCACGTCATCGGTGTCGTCGCCTAAAAGCTAGGGTGTCGTAAGATGAGAACTGGGGTGTCGTTAACAGCCTAAGTCGGTGTTGTCGTCGTTCGCGACACCCCAGTTAAAAATTGACGACACCCTAGCTCTCATCTGACGACACCCATGCTTAGAACTGACCACGGCGAGAAGGCCCGCAACAATCAAGTTACTAAAATTTAATTTTATTTATCAAAAAAAAAAAAGTACATTAGCCCTCACTAGGGCTTGTCTCCTTCGGTCGCTACATCAGCGATCTGGCGCTGGAGGGACGCTACTTGCCCCTCCAGGTGGCTGATGGCCCGACACAGGACGTCTATCTCTTTTGTGGAAACGGCCAGGTATTGCTCGGCCGCCTTGCTGAGTCGCTCGTTGATTGCGAGCGACTCAGCATAAACCTCCGCATCGATGGTGACGGTTGCGCGGCGGCTGCCATGGTTACCAGTAGATCTCCCCTCGCCTCTGAAAGCCATCTCAGTGGTCAGTTCAAGCTGGAAAGGTGATTAACGATGGCATTCCCTCATCCATATTTAAGGTACTCCTGGCGGGTGTTTCGATTGCCATGCGCCACCATCTCAGTGGGCGTTCACAGGAATCGAATCGGGGTGCCACCCCGCCCCCCCCCCCCCCACGTTGAGTTTCTAGGGATGGGGAACAGAACAGAGTTTCGGAAAGCCAACCGTCGTAAGTTTAACGTCGTCCCAAGAGAAAATTCATGACACCCAAGGATGATTTGGATTTCAGCCGAAACTCCTTCGCGACACCCCTGTTGAAAGCTCACGACACCCTAGCTTTAAGGCGACGACACCCGTGCTTAGAACTGATCACGGAGAGAACCCCCGCGATACCCCTTGTCGAATTCGGCCGAAACTCCTTCGT
The DNA here is from genome assembly GCA_900491605.1 of Calamus simplicifolius. Lineage (NCBI taxonomy): Eukaryota > Viridiplantae > Streptophyta > Magnoliopsida > Arecales > Arecaceae > Calamus > Calamus simplicifolius. Next base: position 1,806 of record UESW01002484.1, on the reverse strand, counting down.
GACACCCCAGTTGAAATCTCACGACACTCTAGCTTTAAGGGAACGACACCCTGAAAAGGTGATTAATGTGGGTTCTCACTGTTAATGCACGGGTGTCGTTGCCTTAAAGCTAGGGTGTCGTGAGCTGAAATCCAATCTCCCTGGGGTGTCGCAGGGATTGTCCGCGCGGTTAGTTCTAAGCAAGGTGTCGTAGCATTTGGCCGAATTCGACAAGGGGTGTCGCGGGGGTTCTCTCCGTGATCAGTTCTAAGCACGGGTGTCGTCGCCTTAAAGCTAGGGTGTCGTGAGCTTTCAACAGGGGTGTCGCGAAGGAGTTTCGGCCGAAATCCAATTCTCCCTAGGATATCGCGGGGATTCTCTCCATGGTTAGTTCTAAGCACGGGTGTCGTAGCATTGATGCTAGGGTGTCGTGAGGTTTCAAGTGGGGTGTCGCGAAGGAGTTTCGACCGAAATCCAAATCATCCTTGGGTATCGTGAATTTTCTCTTGGGATGACCTTAAACTTACTACGGTTGGCTTCCCGAAACACCGATTCGATTCCTGTGAACCATCCACTGAGATGGTGGCGCATGGCAATCGAAACACCCGCCAGGAGTACCTTAAATATGGATGGGGGAATGTCATCGTTAATCACCTATCCAGCTTGAACTGACCACTGAGATGGCTTCCAGAGGCGAGGGGAGATCTGCTGGCAGCCATAGCAGTCGCTGCGCAATGGTCACCATCGACGCGAAGGTATATGCGGAGTCGCACGCAATCAGCGAGCGACTCAGCAAGGCAGCCGAGGAATACCTGGCCATTTCAACGAGAAAGATAGAGGTCCTGCGTCGGGCCATCAGCGAGTTGGAGGAGCAAGTAGCGTCCCTCCAGCGCCAGATCGCCGACGCAGCGACCAAAGGAGATGAGAAGCCCCAGTGAGGGCTAATGTACTTTTTTTTTAATTTGATAAATAAAAATAAATTTTAGTAACTTGGTTGTCGCGGGCCTTCTCGCCGTTAGTTCTAAGCACGGGTGTCGTTGCCTTAAGCTAGGGTGTCGTGAGCTTTCAACAGGGGTGTCTCTAAGGAGTTTCGGCCGAAATCCAATTCTCCTAGGGTGTCACGGGGATTGTCCGCGGTCAGTTCTAAGCACGGGTGTCGTCGCCTTAAAGCTAGGGTGTCGTGAGCTTTCAACGTGGGTGTCTCGAAGGAGTTTCGGCCGAAATCCAATTCTTTTGGGGTGTCGCAGGGATTCTCCGCGCGGTCAGTTCTAAGCCACGGGTGTCGTAGCATTTGTGCTAGGGTGTCATTAGATTTCAACTGGGGTGTCGCGAAGGAGTTGCGGCTGAATTCGACAAGAGGTGTCGCGGGTATTATCACCACGATCATTTCAAATGGCCACATGTGCACGACGGGTGAAGGTGCACGGCCTCGCCTTATCACTAGTGTGTCGTGAGATGATAAATGGGGTGTCGTATTGTTTTAACCTTCGTGTCCTAAATCCTAATCCTTTGTCAGCATATATTGATAACTAAATCTATGGATATCATTGTTCATGACTGCGTGCCTATATTTTCACAGTTGATGCTGAAATTGTAGATCGGAAAGAAATCGATAACTCCCGGCTGTGCACCTTCACCCGTCGCTCCAAATGCAGTGGATGATATTGTAGTTCCTCAAACTGGGATGGAATTCAATTCAGCAGATGATGTATATACGTTCTACATGGATACGCGAAACGAGTTGGTTTTGGAATCACAACAGTGTGTAGCAGGGCCAACAACAAAAAACAACTTTGCTTCAAGCACCTGGCGTGTTGGAGGCAAGGA
>UESW01002483.1:170014-205921 GCA_900491605.1 Calamus simplicifolius | reverse complement strand
GCTGAGATGGAAAAATATAGAGCAAGTTTCCTCCATTAGCGTCCACTGAAAAGTACATCAGATTAGTATTAAAAACAAACTGAAAAATAAAAAGGGGTAAAAATCCGCATCAGAAAGAGAGAGAGAGAGAGAGAGAGAGAGAGAGAGAGAAGCTAGCTCTTGAACTTCATTCATTTCATTGAAATGAGAGATCTCAGCAAGGCCGAGTGATTTCTCCGTACCTTATTAGCGCCAAGTAAAATATAATCTTTCAAGCCTCGGTAAAGCCGAGTGATCTTTCTACCTTAGCAGCGCTAAGTAAAATATAATCTTTTCAAACCTCGATAGGGCTGAGTGATCTCTTCGTATCTTGGCAGCATCAAGTAAAATATAATTTTTCAAGCCTCGGCAGGGTCGAGTGATCTATCTGTATCTTGGCAGTGCCAAGTAAAATATAATCTTTTCAAGCCTCGGCAGGGCCGAGTGATCTCTCCGTTCCTTAGCAGCGCCAAGTAAATCTTTTCAAGCCTCGATGATCGAGTGATTCTTTCAAGCCTCGGCATGACCGAGTGATTCTTTTCAAGCCTCGGCATGACCGAATGATTCTTTCAAGCCTTGGCACGACCAAGTGATTCTTTCAAAGTCTTGGAAAGACCGATTGATTCTTTCAATATTTTAGCATGGCTGAACTGCCTTACCAAGCTTCGGCAAGGTTGAACAATTCTCCCTGTGCTTCGACAAATTTGAACAAGTCGTTTTTACCTTACCAAAGTAAAGTAAGATCTATTTTATCTTTCGGCATGACCGAGTATATATTAAGAATTGGCGGGGCTAACCAAGCCCCTCTCTAACCTAAACAGAGGTAAATACCCTTTCAGCAAAGGACTGAGCGAAACTAAATCGCTAAAATACCTGACCAAAGCAGCGTGCCCAAAACATTACTACGATTATGAACTGATACTGTCATTTGAAAGATAAGGTCCGGGAACATTAAATGTTCGTTTCCCCTTTTTCTATGGCACGAAGGAGACCTCGCTGGGTATTCATGCATTTTGAGAGCCCCTAGCTTTTCATCCTGCATCCTTTCTGGTTCAAACATACAAACGATTCTTATGTTGGGACGACACAAATACATCAGCGTGACAAAGAAATTAATACCTGATATGAAAAAAAAAAGTAGTAAAAAAATAGAGGTACAAAAAGAAACCTTTCTTTATTGCTTAAAAGAAATTACAACCTCTCGAGAGGCGTTACAAGTGCATTGCAGCACAGGAAATAAAAGAAAATGAATTAAAAAGCTTAGACAAACAGACTCGACCGATAACATTGCTTCCGCTTTCGATCTAAGAAATCAGAGAGACCAGGCAGCTCCGTTGAGTTCACTGAGTTGCTGGTCAATACCAAAGAACAAAGAAAGCGGCCCAGTGATGCTCACCTTCTTCTTCATTAGAAGCCATTCCATGGGCCCTCCATTGGATGAACTAAGGGATCCAAAATGGACTGAAGATGAAGGAAAGCCTGTGAAAACCGCCGGGGCCCCTAAAAGATTGCATTTTTAGTTGTCTGTAGGGCCCCATGGCAAGTGAAAGGATCCATACAAAGAGCACATGCGTGCGCTCCCCGTATGACTCCTGTATCCACCCCTATGCGCTCTCCGTATGACCTCCGAAACTCCTCCTTCAAGAATTACTTGCTCTTCAGCAACTTCCTCATCGCCCCAACTATCAGGGTCGAGCCAAATCTCAAAAGAAAAATTCAACCTCACCACCCTCGATTTCAATAAGAAAGAAACCATGAAAGTTTCTTTCAAATTCACAAAGCAAGAAAGCCTTTTTTCGGATGTGCTTAGACACCTTCAGCTTCTCCCTTTTATGGGCAATAAACTAAGAATAGTCATTAATAAAGGGAAGACTTTGGAATTCGAAACGCCACAGTCACACCGCGCTTGGAGCCACATGGCGTGCCATGGAAAAACTTGGCGCATCTCGAGATATGTTGGGTGCGCCCTTCAGGCCGTAACGAAGGACAAAAGATCTCTTTTCAATCTCAAATCAAGAGTCTTAAATGCCAAGAACTACCTGCAAATCTTTGGGATACGAATAGACCTGAGAAATCCCCCACGGAAGATGACGTGGCCCAATAGCAATCGAGTGCTTGGCGTATATGCAAAGAAAACTTGCATTGAAAAAGATAAAATATTAACAACGAAATAAATGCTCTGAGGGAAAATGAGACCTTCCTCGATAAGGTTCATACCATTTCATCTGCTTTGGCGAGGGGCAAACTAAATCTTTGCTTTGGCACACCGAGCTGCCCAAATGCTGCATCAACAAGGTCCTCCGCTGCGGGCTCACCCACCGAGGAACATTCCCCCACATATAACACAAATCGTATTAAAGCGGCGAGCATCTCTTCTACATTTGGATCAGGTGAAAGAAAATTCATGGCCGAATGGATGACTCAGAGGGCTTCAAACCGAGGGACTCTCATTCGCTCGACTTCTTCCATCAGAGTCTTAATCTGTGAAGCCTCAGAGACCTCGGCTAGCCCAACCACTTTCTCTGATGCTTTGGTTGGAGAGGCCTCGGTCCGTACCTCTCTTTTACCCGAGAGCTCTCCTTGATCCATGGGCATCTGCTCAGCCCCAGTGGACTCCATCGGAGCCTCAGCCTCCTCCACAACTTCCCTCAATACCTTGGGAGAGAGTCCCCCAACAGGAAACCCTTCCTGAACCCCGGTGGGCAATTTAGTCTCCCCCTCAACATCCACCAATTCTTTGTTAAGTAGCTCCTCCTGAGCTTCGATAGCGGCAATTACTTCCCTCACCTCCTCGGTCAAAGCTAGGGTTTCTCCCTCACTTGTAAAAGGCATCCTAGGACTGTCGACCTCCGCTAGACACGACTGTTCACTCTCAAATGAAGAGACTACCGGCAGACCAGCGATGTCTCGTTCGGATCATCTGATACAACCACTATTTGGAGAGGAGAAACCTCGATGACCTCTTTTAAATTTTCCTCAACCACCCGCTCCTCCTCCACTGCCACGTCCTCCTTCAATAAGGAAGATCCATCCTTCATCACCGGCACTCCCGTTTCTTTCTTCTTCGGCATGGAGGAGTGCTGACCAACCCTAACATGTTTTGCCTCCTTTGAGTGCATCATGGAAAGACAGGGTTTCTTCTTAGATCTGCGCTTTTCACCAGAGCTAGTTCCCCTCTGGTGCTTGCCCAGTTCCTTCTTTATTTGACCAATGAGTGCTGACCTTTCGGCTATAAACACAACATACACTCATTTAGATTGTGATAAAATTGCCCGGATACGACGGACATAGGAAGAGGGGAGAAAGCTTACTCTGAGGATCAAAAGAGCTAAGCTCAGCGGCGAAGTGAGCATCCTCCGACAAAAGGGTGCTGGCCGAGAATACTCGACCACTGCGGAGGGTCACCAAATCCTTCTTCTCTTGCTCATAACTTTGGATGCACTTTCGGGTCCTTCACATAGCTTGTCCACACCCAGGAAAAATCGGAATCAATATTTCCCTCGATGATGAAAAATCGAGACTTTCACTCCTTCATGGATGATAGATTGTCCGATATCATCTTGAATAATTTTTGGGGCCCAATATAAGCCACTCAGAGTTCCTTTCGAAAACCAAATTGTAGCAAACTCGGAACAAGGGAAGAGTCATCGTTACCCCAACACAACTGCACATTGAGATAAACTCGATGAGGTTACGCCAGCTATTTGGAGGCACCATCATCGGGCATATGTTGTAGAACCTCATTACTTCTTTCACCATGGGTAAAGAAAAAATCAGAGGCCCGCTCTTAAGCTTTCTTTATAAAAGAACATCCCGCGCTCCGGTTGCATTGAAACCCTCTGCTCAACCTTTGACGGCCATAGAGCGACGTCCTGAGGAACCTTGTACCTTTGATGTATTCTATCCAGATCCTCAAGAGTTATCTCGGAAGCCACATCATTTGGACCCTTCATGCCGCCGAGTTGAAAGGCAAACCTCAAACGGATTCGCAAGGGTTTTGAGGAAAGAAATCTCTAGGGAAGAAATAAGAAAGCGTTGCAGAAAGAAATAGCACTGCTCTAACCCCTGCTCCTTTTGAAAATCATCTCAGGGAGAAGGTACAACATCTTTAGAATAAACCCCCAGACGCTAAAGTTGCCACCATAGGTGCCGTAAACATAGGGATTCGCCACGTGGAACTTCCCTAATCATCGCCCACAAGAAACGAGTGGTTTTTTCATTTCATCCGCCGAGAAAAATGATGAAATGATGATGCAACATTTATGAGACCATCATTGCATGCCCCTTTGAATCCTTCCAAATGAAGTTATCCTAGACTCTACTCCCTATATTCGAACTTACACTTTGGGCTAGGGAGTGGAGGCCATGTGATGAAGGATAAAATTATCATCGCACCAACATTCGTGCATATGACAAAAAGGTCGAGACCACTCTTGATTTTCGATCAGCCAACTGTATCTAGAAAACAACAGAGCCAAACCATCCTTGGCAAGACCAAACCATCCTCGGACCAAATCACCCTCGGACCGAATCATTCTGGACCATTCTTACACTTTGATGGGCCCGAGCTATCCTTCCATCTCAGCCAGACGAGGTATTCATATGCCTCAGTAGCACCGAAGCATTCTATCCTCATATACTCAACGACATCGAAATATTTTATGCCTCGGCCAAACCTTCTGCTTCAGCCAGACCAAACCGCTCTTATATCTTGGCCAGACCAAGGCATTCAAATGCCTTGGCGGAGCCAAGCTATTTTTGTGCCTTAGCTAGGCCGAGGGGCTCCCGAACCTCTGCAGAATCAAGCACGGGAGATTTCAAATTCATGATAGCTCGATAAGATTCCGACCTCATAGGCCCCCAACGATCTCGAGGGAAAAAATATGCTAATAATATCAGAAGTGGCCTAGAGCCTATAAAATCACCGAATCTCAAAGCATCAACCAGTTCTTTTAACCATCGATTCTCTAACTAACTAGATACTGACGCTACCGGCCTCATAACAAACTTGATTCGAATCTGATTCGAATCCTAATAGTTTTGGACCCCTCCTATGACACGTCCAAAAATCAGGTGATCGCCTATAAATACCCTTGTCCTAAAGCTCCTCAGGTAACGCTTGCATTGATACTTACACTCACACTCTTGCTAAAAACTCCAATAATGCTCAAGTAGAGCTCTAAGCTCTCGATAGGCCATTTCTTGAGGAACTCTTCTGCAAGAGCCTTCTCCTCACATCTGCTTGCTATGAATCTCCACTAACTTGAGCGTTGGAGGGTCTTCCGTAGAGGGCCACTTTCGATACTCTTTGCGTGAGGACTGTCTTACAGGTTCCACCCAGGCGAATGATCGCGTCTAGATCCAAAGTTGGACCGCACCCGAGTTGGAGAACGGATTTTTGCAGCAACACCATCAACGTCGCGTAAGATGCCTGCACCGTGAGCAAGCCCAGCCACAGGCCGGCGAAGCCCATGCCGGTGATGAACCCCATTAGGTTGGCGACCGGCATCCCTGTTGGCTTATGGGGGCCAGCGTCTCCCTTGTGATTCGCTGTCATGGGCTTATGGGGGCCCACATATGACATCGGTGCTTGACAGCCCAACCAACCGGTGCGTGCCACGTGTACGCACTGCGAAGCCCCTCATGTCCGCCTGCCACTTAGCATGGGGCTCTGCACTGCCATTGTGAACTGTGGGGGTACCCTGCAGGAATCAACCTTGGGGCTTAAGGAAATAAAGTATCGCCTTTACTGACAGCTATAGCTTTTGGTAAGATGGTAAGGGGCTTGATCCTAAAACCTGGTATCAGAGCGAGGTTGTTGGTTCGAATCCCTCGGGTGTCGCTGAGGGGGAGATTGTTGGCTTATGGGGGCCAGCGTCTCTCTTGTGATTCGCTGTCATGGGCTTATGGGGGCCCACATATGACATCGGTGCTTGATAGCCCAACCAACCGGTGCGTGCCACGTGTATGCACTGCGAAGCCCCTCATGTCCTGCCACTTAGCGTGGGGCTCTGCACTGCCATTGTGAACTGTGGGGGGTACCCTGCAGGAATCAACCTTGGGGCTTAAGGAAATAAAGTACCGCCTTTACTGACAGCTATAGCTTTTGGTAAGATGGTAAGGGGCTTGATCCTAAAACCTGGTATGTTGACCCAATTGAGGATTTTGATGATTAACAAAACTATTTGAGTAAAACATTTGTTGTTACTAATGATTTTGATTAAGTTTTTCAGATTATAAGTCTATTTGATGATCAAAATCAAGAAGGAAAATCAAGTTCTGGTTTGAATCTAATGTCAAGGTAAGACTGCAGACATTAGAGTCGACACATGGAATCACAGAGCCGACTCCGAAAAAGTTACAGACTTAGAGTCGACTCCGGGACTGTGAGAGCCGACTCTATCAGAAACAACATAATGTTGGATTTTTAGGCCACGACTTAGAGTCGACTCCCAGACTGTTAGAGTTGACTCCAGAAGAATTTTGTGTCGACCCCAGAAAAGTCAGAGACGACTCCAGATCGAGCGGATTAAATAATTTCGAGTTAGAGCCGACTCCAGAAAAGCCAGAGCCGACTCCAGAATGTCAGACACGGCTCCAGAACTGTCAGAACGACTCTAAACTTTATCTTTATCTATTTTAATCCCAACGGCTATTGTTATTTATGGATCTAATCCTTTTTCACTTGCTTCTAACGGATAGTTTCACACTATTTGTGGATTAATCGGATCTATAAGAAGAGGGTTGATTGCATCCCAAAAACAAGAGAGGAAAAGAGAAGAAAGAGGCAAAAAGAAAAGAATAGAGAAAATCTTTGAGATCTATCAGAAAAGAAAAGAGGGAAAACCTGTAAGGAAAGATCATACTCATTCCCCAAAAGAAGAGAAAGAGATTTCAAGCCTTTGCTGTTCTATTTAGAAGAAATCTCAAGAGAAGGAAGAAGCCCTAGTTTTTCCAATCTTCTGAGCCTCAAGAGCATATTCAAAGGAAGATCCATTCAAAGGAAGAGAAGGAAGAAGCCACCAAGATCTTCGAATCAGGCTTTGGTTCCTAATCTCTATTTATTGTTTCATTATTGTATATTTGCTCATTGAAGGAGCAGTTTGCTTTTGTAAAATCAAATACTGTTTGCTGGGTCAATATGGTGATTGATTCAGTTGAGGTTGTTAGCCTTGTGCAAGCATTAGCTTATGGTTTTAGGTTTTGTGCTGGTGAGCCTTGAAAACCAGCTGGGTTCATTGTGCACCGGAAAAATAACAAGTTCGAGTTGTGAGCTTGCAAAACAACTCTGCTGTAATCAGTTTGATTATAGTGTGGACCCAAGAGGTACTTGGGAGTGGACGTAGGTGTAGGTACACCGAACCACTATAAAATCTATTGTGTTTGCCGTGATTGTCTCTTTATCTTCAACTCTCTGTTTATAGTTGCTTAGTTTTAAACCTGTGAATCTAAGTTTTTATTTCCGCTGGGGGTTTTCTTTCAAAAGAGTTTAATTTTTAGAAAAACCCAATTCACCCCCCTCTTGGGTTGCTATCTGGACCAACAATTGGTATCAGAGCTAGTGCTCATTTGATTTGATCTAACGATCAAGAGTCAAAGATCCACATGGCAACTCAAGCTGGTTCATCTTTTTCGAAGGTCAATCTACTAATAGACCACCTTATTTAATGGTTCTAACTATGGTTATTGGAAGGCTAGAATGAAAATATTCATTCAAGCACTTGACTATGATCTATGGAGTATTATAGTCAATGGACCACACACACCCACTGCTAGAGTTAATGGCATGGAGATTCCTAAACCGGAAATGGAATGGGATGAACATGATAGAAAATTGGCACAACTCAATGCCAAAGCAATGAATGTCTTATACTGCTCATTAGATGCAAATGAATTCAATCGCATATCTATTTGCATTTCTGCTAAGGAAATCTGGGATAGACTTGAGGTTACCCATGAGGGAACAAATCAAGTCAAGGAATCCAAGATTAACATGCTAGTTCATAAATATGAATTGTTTAAAATGGATGCATGTGAATCTATTGCTGATATGTTTACAAGATTTACTGACATAGTTAATGGTTTAAAAAGTCTTGGTAAATCTTATGATAATTCTGATCTTGTGAGAAAGGTCTTGCGTTCCTTGCCTAGGACTTGGGAAGCTAAGGTGAGCAATACAAGAGGCAAAGGATCTAAGTACACTACCCCTAGAAGAACTGTTGGGATCCTTAATGACTCATGAGCTTCAAATCAAGCAACATGTTGATGATGATGAGTCAAAGAAGAAGAGAAATATGGCTCTTAAGATTTCTGAATATATGGAAGAGCCTCATGAATCCGAAGATGAAAGTGATGATGAGGACATGGCACTCATCACAAGAAAATTTAAAAGATTCATGAAGAAGAAGAAGTTTGAAAAGAAAAAGCCCTTTGCAAGAAAAGATGAGGACAAGGGCAAAGAAAAGGAAGTTATTTGCTTTGAATGCAAGAAGCCGGGTCACTTTAAATCTGAATGCCCTCAACTAAAGAAAGGCACCCGGAGGTTCAAAAAGAAGGCAATGATGGCCACATGGAGCGATTCGGAAAGCACAAGTTCCGAAGAAGAAGAAAAGAGTGAAATGGCCAATCTATGCTTCATGGCGGACAATGATGAGGTAAGTCCAAGTTTTCTTGATGACTTCACTTTTGATGAATTGCATAGTGCTTTTTATGAATTAATGGATGATTTTGCAAACCTAAGTTCAAAGAACAAAGATTTGAAAACTCAAATGCAAAAACTATCATTAGAAAATGAAAAGCATGTTGTTGATAAAGAACTTTTGATAAAAGAAAAAGAAAGTTTGAAAAATGAAGTTGATAGACTTAAGCCTATAGTTGATAAATTTACTCTAAGCTCTATCAAACTTAATATGATTTTGGAAAATCAAAAGGCTGTTTTTGATAAAGCTGGATTAGGATATAATCCACTTAAAAAGCAAAAATCTTTGAAGAACATTTTTGTACATGCTGAAAAATCATTAAACATTACTTGTTTTAAATGTGAAACAAAGGACATAAATCATATATGTGTAAATCTTCACATAAAAAGAAAAAGATGATTTGGGTTCCCAAAGGAACAATGTTTAATGCATCTAACCATGAAGGACCCAAGAAGGCTTGGGTACCTAAAATTAAGACATAAATTTTGCAGGAGTGTCTTGCAGCCATCAGACTGAAAAGAAAATGGTACCTGGACAGTGGTTGCTCAAGACACATGACGGGTGACAAAGATCAATTCATCACCCTTGAATCAAAAAGAGGTGGAGTAGTTACTTTTGGTGATAATGGTCAAGGCCATATCATGGGTATTGGTAAGATTCAAATTACTCCATCTACTCATATTGATAATGTTTTATATGTTGATGGACTTAAACATAATCTAATAAGTATTAGCCAACTGTGTGACAAAGGGTTCAAGGTTTCCTTTGAAGCTTCTGTTTGCACTGTTACTAATCCCATTGATAATAGCATTATTCTTGTTGGTAAACGCTATGGCAATGTGTACTTAATTGATTTGAGTAATTTATCTCCAAGTAATCATTGCTTAGTTGCTGATAATGCTAAAATGAATGAGATTGGTTGGCTATGGCATCGTAGATTAGGTCATGCAAGCACACACCTAATTTCCAAATTATTGAAAATGGATTTAGTTAAAGGTATTCCTAGTCTAAATTTTGAAAATAATCGAATATGTGATGCATGTCAATTTGGAAAACAGACAAGAACTTCTTTCAAATCTAAGAATGTTGTTTCAACTACTAGGCCACTAGAGCTACTACACATGGACCTTTTTGGACCTACTAGAACCACAAGTCTAGGAGGAAAGAAATATGGTCTAGTGATAGTAGATGATTACTCTAGATTCACTTGGGTAATGTTTTTGGCTCACAAAGATGAGACTTTCTCAATATTCATGAAATTTGTTAAGAAAGTCACTAATGAGAAAAACACTACCATAGTGTCTATTAGAAGTGATCATGGAACTGAATTTGAAAATCACTTATTTGAAAAATTCTGTTTTGAAAAAGGCATACATCATAACTTCTCTGCACCTAGAACACCACAACAAAATGGAGTTGTAGAAAGGAAGAATAGGACTTTAGAAGACATGGCCCGTACCATGCTATGTGAAAGCCAACTTCCAAAATATTTTTGGGCGGAAGCTATAAACACAGCTTGTTACATTCTAAATAGAGCCCTAATTAGACCTATCCTTAAGAAAACTCCCTATGAACTTTGGATCAATAGGAAACCAAATTTAAGTTATTTTCATGCATTTGGTTGTAAATGTTTTATTCATAACAATGGTAAGGATAATCTTGGAAGTTTGACGCAAAGTCTGATGAAGGTATCTTCCTAGGATATTCTACATCTAGCAAAGCATATAGAGTATTTAATAAGAAAAGCTTAGTTGTAGAAGAATCCATTCATATAGTGTTTGATGAGTCTTTAGCATCAAGTTCAGATAAAATTGATGATGAGGAAGATACATCTTTGATTGAAAGAGATATTGAAAAATTAAATGTATCTTCAGATCAAGAACCTGAAGTTAAGGATGATGACTCACCTAAGGATGATGGTATTGATACTTCAAAATGATCAAGATCTACCTAGAGATTGGAGATATGCTTATGGTCATCCTAAAGACCTAATCATAGGTGATCCATCTCAAGGTGTAAGGACTAGATCATCAATGAGAGATATCAATAATCATCTTGCATTTGTATCTCATATAGAACCTAAGACTATAGAGGAAGCCGAGAAAGATAGTTATTGGATGTTAGCAATGCAGGAAGAGTTAAACCAATTCACTAGAAATCAAGTCTGGACCCTAGTTGAAAGACCTAAAATCACCCTATAATAGGATCTAAATGGGTATTTAGAAATAAATTAGATGAAAATGGCATAGTAATTAGAAACAAAGCTAGACTAGTTGCAAAAGGATATAATCAAGAAGAAGGTATAGATTTTGATGAAACTTTTGCACCAGTTGCTAGATTAGAAGCCATTAGGCTACTACTTGCATTTGCATGTCATATGAATTTCAACTTATTTCAAATGGATGTTAAAAGTGCATTTCTAAATGGTTTTATAAATGAGGAAGTTTATGTTGAACAACCTCCTGGTTTTGAAGATCATGAATTTCCAAACCACGTCTTCAAACTACACAAAGCACTTTATGGTTTAAAGCAAGCACCTAGAGCTTGGTATGATAGATTAAGTAAATTTTTAATTGAAAATGACTTTTCTAGAGGAAATGTTGATAAAACCTTGTTTTTAAAAAGAAAAGGAAAGGATTTATTAATCGTTCAAATTTATGTTGATGACATTATATTTGGTGCTACTAACAATCCTTTGTCAAGAATTTGCTAAGCTAATGCAGGGAGAATTCGAGATGAGCATGATGGGAGAACTAAACTTCTTCCTTGGACTTCAAATCAAACAAGAGAAAGCGGGAATTTTCATCAACCAAACAAAGTATACAAAGAAATACTCAAGAAATTTGGTATGGAATCTGCTAAACCTCTTGGTACGCCAATGAGTCCCTCATGCAAGCTGGACAAGGATGAAGTAGGTAAGAAAGTAGATCAGAAGCATTACAGAGGTATGATTGGATCACTTCTTTATCTAACTGCAAGTAGGCCAGATATCATGTTTTCTGTCTGCTTATGTGCAAGATATCAATCTAATCCTAAAGAATCACATTTACTTGCTGTTAAAAGAATCTTTAGATACTTAAATGGAACTAAAAATGTAGGATTATGGTATTCTAGAGACTCAACCTTAAAATTGATTGCTTATTCTGATTCTGACTATGCTGGTTGTAAATTAGATAGAAAGAGTACAAGTGGGGTATGCCAACTTTTAGGAAGTAACTTAATCTCTTGGTTTAGCAAGAAGCAAAATTCGGTTGCATTATCCACTGCTGAGGCAGAGTATGTTGCAGCTGGAAGTTGCTGTGCTCAAATCCTTTGGATTAAGCGACAACTTGAAGATTATGGTATCACACTTGATAAAATACCTATTAAATGTGATAATACTAGTGCTATCAATCTAACTAAAAATCCAATTCAACATTCAAGAACTAAACACATTGAAATTAGACATCACTTTATTAGAGAACGTGTAACTAACAAAGATGTTTGTCTTGAATATGTTAATACTAATGATCAATTAGCTGATATTTTTACCAAACCTTTGAGTGAGGAGAGATTTTGCTATCTTAGAGGAGAATTAGGAGTTTGTGATCCTTTAGAATAATTTTCTGAAACTCTTAAGGACAACAACTATCTAGACTTCAATAATTTCTTGAAAATCTCCTTTGTCCAATAAGGAAATCTATCTAGAAAGTTGATTCATTGTTTCCCCAATTATTAAGGAACACTTATCTAGAATTTGATGATTAATTTAATCAGTTTCAGATCCTTGAAATTTAAATTTTTCCCTGAAACTATTGTGGAGTCGACACCTGCAGTTTGTGGAGTCGACACCTTCTTATTTTGATGTTCTGTCTGGGCAATTAGAGCCGACTCTGGCTTCTGTAGAGCCGACTCTAATTCGGGCGCTGACAGATTCTCTGGTTCGGAGCCGATACCTCGTTTTCGGGAGTTGACTCTAAGTGGAACTAGGTCAAAATAAAAAGGGCGGAGTCGACCCCAAACGATTTCTATCGTCTCCTAAACTATTTTCAAGCGATTCCAAACTGATTCCAAACCCTCCAAATCCCTCAAAACCCTTGATTACTCATTCCAATCGAATCCAATGGCTCCCAAAAGGCATGCTATCATTGGTGGTTCGACTGTCCATTCAAATCGGAGGCAACCTTCGTCATCTTCTTCTTCTGCCACTCAAGATGACTCTCCACCCTTACCATCTTCTCCTTGAGTCGACCAATTAGCTGGTAAGGCCATTACAACCGGAAGAAAAGTTGATTTCAACTTCTTTATTTCGAGGGCTTTGCTATTGGGCGGTTGTTGAAAGAAATGGGATGGGAGAAGGTCTGCTCTTTGGATATCCCTACCTACCCTGCCCTAGTAAGAGAGTTTTATAATGATTTAAGTAGAGGAGAGGGAGGCTTAGTAAGTGTTGTAAGAGGAACAAAGGTAATCATCACAGCCGAATCCCTTGGTAATCTATTGGAAATGCCTACCGTTGGACTTGTTGAGTATCATCATGAAGATAGAGGAGGTGCACTGTCAAGGATGTTAGGGAGAGAAGTTTTTGAGTTTGAGGAAATCTTGGCAAATCAACTTAATTTGGAACTCAGATTACTTCACAATATCTGTGGGAGGATTCTATTCCCTAAAATCGAAGGTTTGAATATATCTCAGAGCGAGACGTCTTATTGATGGACTGCATACTCACTGGTAGACCTATAAATCTTGCTGAAATGATGATAGGATATATGGCAGAGGCAGCTACTAAGAAGAGATCTACATTACCTTATGGTATGGTTTTAACTTTAGTATTCAGAAGCCAAGGTGTACTTATAATGGACAATGAGCCACTAAGAAAGTTAAGACATACAGATTACTATAGTGTCTCTACAATTCACCGAATGGGCTTTAGAAAAGAAAATAGAAACTGGATTAAAAGAGGACATGAGGCCAGAGCTGAAGAGGTTAGAGTTGAGGAAGTCAGAGGAGAAGACATTTCTGAATCATCTGCTGGACCTTCTGCTGGACCTTCTGCTGGACCATCTGCTGGACCCTCAGAAGCTGGACCTAGCTCTCAACCTCCACATCAGTCAGCATTGGCATCTGAAAGATTTTCTGAGGAGCAAATTGGTCAGCTCAGAGCTTTACTGGCTGAGTATGACAGTCAAAGATCAAATGATATGTGTAAATTAAGAGAGGAGTTCAATCAATTAAAGGATGAGATTAATTCAAGACTTGACATGATTTCTTTTTCAATTAGCAATTCCGTCGAATCCTTTAGCACTGATCTTCATAAAATTTTTGAAAGGATGGAAGGCATTGCAGACGGTTCTGGAACTTATCTTCATGCTACCAGTCAACTGAAGAAAGATATCGACCTTGCCGTCTCTCAAATTGAAGCTTGTCTTGAAAGTTTTAAGAAGACCCAAAAAGATGATGTTATGGAAATGATTGGACATTTAAAGAAAATTGTGTATAAGCATATTTGATTTTGATCCTAGGTTGTATCTTAGGATTTCTTGCTTTCTTTCTTAGCATGTATCTAGGATTTACATACTTAAATCTGTCATTTTAGAATACATGTAATGGATCTTGCTTTGGAATACAAATGTTTGAATGAATGTTGCACTTTTATTACAAATTTATGTCAATGAATAAGTTTCCCATCCTTATGTTTATTCGAATCAACATTCTCGCTCTAATTACATTCTCTATTGCTTTTAAACTCACCTTATTGTTGATAACAAAAAAGGGGGAGAGATAAGGGTATATGCATATAAGAAAGACATATATAAGAAAGAGAAAGAGAAAGAAAATGAAGAACAATTCTGAGAATTTTTAGAAAGGATTCAGATTATCTACATAGGGGGAGCTATTTAATGCAGGGGGAGCTTAATAAATTTCTCCATATAAAAGTTAAATCATTTTGATTGATGTCAAGTTTTGTTTATTTTTATTCATTCTAAATATTGGCATCAAATTCTCTATTAGAAAGTCTCTAAGCTTTAACAATATCTATAATTCTCAATTCAAATAAATTTTTAATGTATATACTCAAAGTTTTTGTCATCATCAAAAAGGGGGAGATTGTTGACCCAATTGAGGATTTTGATGATTAATAAAACTATTTGAGTATAACATTTGTTGTTACTAATGATTTTGATTAAGTTTTTCAGATTATAAGTCTATTTGATGATCAAAATCAAGAAGGAAAATCAAGTTCTGGTTTGAATCTAATGTCAAGGTAAGACTGCAGACATTAGAGTCGACACATGGAATCACAGAGCCGACTCCGGAAAATGGCACAGACTTAGAGTCGACTCCGGGACTGTGAGAGACGACTCTATCAGAAACAACAGAACGTTGGATTTTTAGGCCACGACTTAGAGTCGACTCCCAGACTGTTAGAGTCGACTCCAGAAGAATTTTGTGTCGACCCCAGAAAAGTCAGAGATGACTCCAGATCGAGCGGATTAAATAATTTCGAGTTAGAGCCGACTCCAGAAAAGCCAGAGCCGACTCCAGAATGTCAGACACGGCTCCAGAACTATCAGAACGACTCTAAACTTTATCTTTATCTATTTTAATCCCAACGGCTATTGTTATTTATGGATCTAATCCTTTTTCACTTGCTTCTAACGGATAGTTTCACACTATTTGTGGATTAATCGGATCTATAAGAAGAGGGTTGATTGCATCCCAAAAACAAGAGAGGAAAAGAGAAGAAAGAGGTAAAAAGAAAATAATAGAGAAAATCTTTGAGATCTATCAGAAAAGAAAAGAGGGAAAACCTGTAAGGAAAGATCATACTCATTCCCCAAAAGAAGAGAAAGAGATTTCAAGCCTTTGCTATTCTATTTAGAAGAAATCTCAAGAGAAGGAAGAAGCCCTAGTTTTTCCAATCTTCTGAGCCTCAAGAGCATATTCAAAGGAAGATCCATTCAAAGGAAGAGAAGGAAGAAGCCACCAAGATCTTCGAATCAGGCTTTGGTTCCTAATCTCTATTTATTATTTCATTATTGTATATTTGCTCATTGAAGGAGCAGTTTGCTTTTGTAAAATCAAATACTGTTTGCTGGGTCAATCTGATGATTGATTCAGTTGAGGCTGTTAGCCTTGTGCAAGCATTAGCTTGTGGTTTTAGGTTTTGTGCTAGTGAGCCTTGAAAACCAGCTGGGTTCATTGTGCACCCGGGAAAACAACAAGTTCGAGTTGTGAGCTTGCAAAACAACTCTGCTGTAATCTGTTTGATTATAGTGTGGACCCAAGAGGTACTTGGGAGTGAACGTAGGTGTAGGTACACCGAACCACTATAAAATCTATTGTGTTTGCCGTGATTGTCTCTTTATCTTCAACTCTCTGTTTATAGTTGCTTAGTTTTAAACCTGTGAATCTAAGTTTTTATTTCCGCTGGGGGTTTTCTTTCAAAAGAGTTTAATTTTAGAAAAACCCAATTCACCCCCCCTCTTGGGTTGCTATCTGGACCAACAATCTTGACCAAGTAGAAGGAGCCCAAATTGATGTTAGCCCCCATGCTCGACCTTGCACTGCCTCTCAGCATGCCGCACCCGGTCTTCTACGGGCAGCTCCCGAGCTCACAAAACCTGGCGATGGGCAGAGCCACCGTGGTGAGCTCCAAGATATCCTCATTGTTGGTGTATAGCCTCCCCCAGCAGTGCCGCATCGAGGTGGTGAATGCCATGGCCATTAGCTTGAGCACGACTGCATCAGCCAGCGACACGATGGTGGCTCTTCGGGCCTTGGTGGGCCGACTTGCTACGAACTCGTTGCCGACCCGGGTGGAGACCCCAAGGCTGAGCGCCGACGGGAAGATGTAGACGAGGGACGTGGTCTGGATGTGGATCCCCATGGAGGCCACCGTGGCCTTGGGATTCGCTAGGAGGCAGCACAACATTATCATGAACTCGTACCACCACCACTCGAGGCACACCGAGACGCACATCGGGATAACGAGCTGGAGCAGCGCCGGCAACCCTCTGAGACAGTCGGCGCTGGGCTCACCCATGAGTCCTTGTACACTTGGGAGATCAGTATGAAGAGGAGGAGGCAGAGGAACTGATTCATATTGGTCCACACCATTGCCAAGGCCACATCGGAGATGCGCATTCCGAAGTAGACAACAAGGAGATAGTTTTGTTGGGATTTTTTCTAACACAGATTATTTTGGAAAGAAAAATCAATATAGAAGAAGGTTTTCTCTCAAGAAAAAAATAGATATATATCGTTTCATTAAGCACATCACCATATAAATATTGTTTCTTGTTTCTACGGATAAGCATAATGCCTCTTATGATCTTATCCATCTGAGGCTACTCCACTAAAGCATAATAAAATAGGCCCATTATGCAAAAGCCTAACTCAGGCTAAATAAAATAAAATATTAAAAAACTAACAACCATTATATTTTAACACTTCCATTTAATGGTTGTTCTTGGATACCCATAAGATTTCTAAAGTGAATGAATTTCTCCTTGGGTAGTACCTTGGTGAAGATGTCTGTAATTTGGTCTTCAATCTTCACATACCTGACTTCAATTTCTTTTTCTTCTACCACATCTTTAATGAAATAATACTTGATTTTGATATGCTTGGTGCGGCTGTGATATATAGGATTCTTTGTCATAGAAATAGTAGATTTGTTATCACATAACAGAGTAGTAGCTTCTTCTTGCTTTTCACCCATATCTTCAAGTATTCTTCTCAACCAAATTATTTGTTATGCTGCCAAAGTTGTTGAAACATATCCAGCTTCAGAAGAAGATAATGCCACTATATCTTGCTTCTTGGATGCCCAAGATATGATACCTGATCCATAAAAGAATACATAACCTGATGTGCTTTTCATGTCATCAATACTTCCATCCCAATCACTATCACAAAACCCAAATAATTTCACCATATCATTCTTGTTTCTTTCATACATGATCCCATAATCTTTAGTACCTTTGATGTATCTCAAGACTCTTTTTGCTTGTCCAAAGTGAATATTACTTGGCTTTTTCATAAATCTGGAAAGTAAACTTGATGCAAACATAATGTCTGGCTTTGTAATTGTTAGATATAATAAACTGCCAATAATGCTTCTGTATAATTGTGCATTGGCTTTATCACTTTCATCTTCTTTCATTAACTTCTCATTTACCACAAAAGGCATTTCCACACTATTACAACTTTTCATTTTGAATTTCTTGAGAATGCCTTCTACATACTTCTTTTGACTGATAAAGATACCATCTTTTCTTTGACTGATTTCAATTCCTAAAAAATAATGAAGCAAACCCATATCATTCATTTCATATCTTCTCATCATATCACTTTTGAAAGTCAAGATCATATTCTCATTGTTACCAATAATAATTAAATCATCAACAAAAAGAGAGACAATGAGAATATCATTACCTTACTTCTTCATATAAAGTGTTGGTTCACTTGGACTTCTTAGAAAACCTTTTTCGTTGAAGTAGGTGTCAATTTGAGAGTACTATGCTCTGGGTACTTGCTTCAGCTCATACAATGCTTTCTTCAACTTGTATATCTTGTTTTCTTGACCTTTGATGATGAAGCCTTGAGGTTGTTCAACATAAATTTCTTCTTTCAATACACCATTCAAGAATGCTGACTTTACATCTAGTTGGTGTAGTTTCCAACTTTTATGTGCTGCTATAGAAATAAGAGCTCTAATTGTATCATATCAAGCAACAGATGCAAAATTTTTTTGATAATCAATATCAGATAATTGAGAGTATCCCTTTGCTACTAATCTTGCTTTGTGTCTTTGAATGGTGCCATCTGAATTGTGTTTTATTTTATAGATCCACTTCAAGACAATGACTTCCTTATCACTTGGTTTCTTCACTAATTCCCAAGTTTTGTTCTTCTCAATCATATTGATTCTTCTTGCATTGCCTTGTTCCACACTTCTTCATGCATAGCATTTTCATAAGTTTTAGGCTCAATCATGCAGAAATTACAAGAAGCATAAATGTCACTTAATCTTCTCTTTTTTATAGGAGTAGAACTTGAAGATGGACTTGAACTTGAAGTTGAAAATGGACTTATATTTGGAGAAGTTTGTGGTGAACCTTCAACCTCATTTTCTTCATTTTGAGCATCATGAATTTCTTCATCAAAAGAAATAATATTTCTTCAACTTTCTTTTGCTTCTAATCCCAAGCAACTTTTTATTGAAAATAACATCTCTTCTTATGATCACTTGATTTGCTTCAAGCTAAAAAGTCTATAACCTTTTGATTTAGAACTGTATCCAACAAATATACATTTTTCACTTATTTCGTCAAGTTTATGTTTCCTTTCCTTTAGAATATGTGCATAGCATACACATCCAAATATTTTGAAATACTTTACTGAAGGCTTTCTACCAAACCAGGCTTCAAATGATGTCATATTCTGAAGAGTTTTTGTTGGACATCTATTTATCAGATATACTATTGTATTCACTGCTTCAGCCCAATAAGAATTTGGAAGGCCTTTGTCTTTGAGCATAGATCGTCATCTCAACAATAGTATGATTCTTTCTTTCTGCAACTCCATTTTGCTCTAGTGCATAACCAACAGTTAATTGTCTTTGTACACCATTATCTTCACAAAACTGTTCAAATTTATTTGAATTGTATTCACCACCTCTATCACTTCTCAGCACCTTGATATAATGCCCACTTTGTCTTTCCATAAGATTTTTAAACTTTTTAAAAATAATAAATGCCTCTGATTTATGTCTCATAAAATATACCCATGTCATCCTTGAATAGTCATCAATAAAAATAATGAAGTAGATGTTACCTGCATGAGAAGGAGTTTTCATAGGTCCACATAATAAGCTCCAATGATGCTTTGGCTCTCCATACATGCTCTTTTAGAAATGCCTCTCTATGTTGTTTTCTAAGTGCACATCCTTTATAGGGTTCTTCCTTGTCATGTATTGCTGGTAGACCATACACCATATTCTTTTGATGTAGACTTTTTAAGCTTTAAAAATTCAAGTACCCAAACCTTTTGTGCCATAACCATGACTCATCATTTACTTTCATCTTTCATGCGGCATCCTTTGCATAGTGCAAAATAAAAGAAAAACTTCTATTTTTCTCCATCTTGATATTTGCCATAAGTTGTTTTTCCATTCTTCTGTCATATAACTTGCAAACATTATCTTTAAAGTGTACCATATGCCCATGCTCAATCAATTGTCCAACACTCAAAGAGATTCGGCTTCAAATCTGGAATAAATAAAAGATCATGAATGAATTTTCTTCCTTTCTTGGTATTGATTGCAATTGTACCTTTGCCTCTTGCTTGGACTAATGCACCATTTTTCATCTTCACTTGTGAAATTAAAGAACTGCTGCACCCACTGTCAAGATACCATACTTATTCCTTTGCTTTTTAGCAGTTTGACATGCATATAGTGTGCATTGTTGATCTTCATTTTCTTCTAAGAAGTGTGCTTGTTCATTTGCTTTGTACCTACAATCTTTTTGAACATGTCCAAACTTTTTACAATTATAACATTGGGGTTTCCCCTAAACCAGCAATCTTTTTCAGCATGAGAAGACCTTTTACATATATTGTACTTTTGTTAAGTACTCTCATCATATTGCGTTCTTAAAAAATTATTTCTTTACATTTTTCTACCTCTTCCTTTCATATTTCTTCTTTTTCTCTACTCTGGTTTTCACCTCTGAATGACTCTCTTTTGATTGGAGCATGACTAGATGATTCTTTTTGAGAATTTTTATCAACCACTTGAGTTTAGATTGAAAGACACTTTCAATTGATGATTCTTTATGCCTAAACAATCTTTGCTCATAAGCTTCAAGAGATCCCATTAATTCATGAACTTTTAATTCAGAAAGATCTTTAGATTCTTCAACAATTGTAACTATTTTATCAAATTTTGGCAATAAACTAGCCAAAATTTTCTCACATATTCTTTGTTTGGTGATCGTTTCACCATAGCTCTTCATTTGATTAACAGTCTTCATAATTTTGAAGAAGTAATCCTTTAATTTTTTATTTTCTTGCATTCTCAAATTATCTAACTATTTTCTTAGAGTTTGAAGTTTGATAGCTCTCACCTTTATGTTGCCTTAAAATTCCTCCTACAAGATGTCCCATGCCTTCTTTGATTTGGTGGCTTTAATAATTTTGGAAAAAAGTTTCTCAGGCATAGCTTGTTGGATGAAGAATAGGATTTTGGCATCCTTCTTTTTGTAATCCTTCAGTTGCTCCTTCTGATTATTTGTTGGATTAACTGGCTCTTCGTACCCATACTCTACTAAATCTCATACTTCTTCTGAAATAAAAAGTGTGTTTATTTTGATGCTCTAATAATCATAATTTTCTCCATCAAAAATAGGGATAGAAGGTTGATTGATATTCATACCAATATTGTTTGAGGTTACCATGAATCACACCAGTAATTTTTTTTAAAAGGCTTTCCTCTTTTACTTTTTCACCAAAGATCCAAAAGGAAAAAGTTCCACTCCTTTCCCTAACACTAAACTTGGAAACCTGACACCAAGAAAAAAACTAACACAAAAGATCGTGGATGGGAATTTAAACGAGCAGTCAAACCTTGTTGTTTTTTGGAGATTGCTTTCATGAAGAGATGCCGCAGAAGAGAAGTTGGAGATGGATGCATTTCGTATCTCTCCTCCAAACCACCAGCTTTTTTTTTTAATCCTTCTGAAGATGTTAATAGCTGCTGACTTTGTAGAACCTCTTGACCAGTCCTCACCTGTTCATCAAGTGGCCTTGGAAAACGAAAGAGGATGGGCCTCCGTCTGGAATGAGTTCGAGGAACTCGATCTGTCGTGAGATTTCACTAAGAAACTCATGCAACACAAAATCGTCTGGATTTTGTTGTTGACGGATGCTGATCTGCTGCGCTGGCTCCAATCTTCTCTTCTCCTTCACCGGCTTTCTCAACCTTCGTCACCGCCTGCAAAATCAAGAAAGCAAGAGATATTTTCTTTCTTTCTTGTTTCTTCAATTTTGCTTTGATATGATAGAATCAGGAATCAGGCTCTTATAAAATTTTTGTTAGGATTGTTTCCAACACAAATTATTTTGAAAAGAGAAATCAAGGTAAAAGAAGGTTTTCTCTTAAGAAAAATAGATCTATATCGTTTCATAAAGCACATCACAATATTGTTTCTTATTTCTACGGATAAACATAATGCTTCCTATGATCTTATCCATCTAAGACTACCTCACCAAAGAATAATAAAATAGGCCCATTATGTAAAAGCCTAACTTAGATAAAATAAAATAAAATATTAAAAAACTAACAATTATTATATTTTAACAAGTTTAAGAAGACATGGAGGACGACGGAGATGAGGGAGCAATAGGTGATCAAGAGGGTGATGTTCTGCAACCGCAGATAGATTCTAAGAGGGTGGAGGAAGGAGAGGAAGACGAGGTCCGGGAGGGCGAAGGTGATGAAGGTGTCGGCGGAGGAGATGTTCTCGTCTTGGTCACACCATAGGAGAATTCTCTTCATGTTGAGCCATAGGAAGGATATGGGAAGGGAAGGCTTGCGCTGCTTCGCGCCGTAGGCCTGGCCGCAGATGGGCTCCATGCCCATGGCGAGGCCCGAGAGGATGGAGTTGTTAGATTAATCTTTACGAAACGTGTCGAAGGCGAAGAGTCGCCTCTTTCTCCAACTGACATGGTTACGAAAGGGCCACCAATCTTCAACTGGCCTGGTATACAAAAGGGCCACCAATTTTTCTTTTAATTGGTAGTTAATGATTCAAAAGTTTAAGCCATTAACATTAAGCATATTTGATGAAATTAAATTTTAAGCTTTGGTATTTGATGGGAGTACCAGATAAAGTTATATATATATATATCAATTGGTCCTCTCTCCACTTTAAGAAGATAGCAGATTAGAGTATCCATCAAATTGTTTGTAGGAAATAAGGTTAAGGGACAGAAATTAATTGTTTCAATCAAAACCTGATTAGATTCAAATTATTTATTACGATGAATTTCACATCAAGTAAATATTTTATAGTTGATTTTATGCAATAAATTATTTATTGAAGATCATAATAAGTGGTATCAGAGCAATATTCTAAAATAAATAATTTGTTCGTATATTATGATTGATTAT
Organism: Calamus simplicifolius; assembly: GCA_900491605.1. Classification (NCBI taxonomy): domain Eukaryota; kingdom Viridiplantae; phylum Streptophyta; class Magnoliopsida; order Arecales; family Arecaceae; genus Calamus; species Calamus simplicifolius. The sequence goes on along the minus strand of UESW01002483.1, from coordinate 183,049 downwards.
TTTTTATCAAAATGAATTGACGATGAACTTTTAATCTTTTAAGTTATGATTGGTTGTATTATTAGCCATTAATCTATTCCATGAAGAGATCCCCACCAGAAGAACCCCGACTAATCATGTTACAAATTAATGGCATGCATCGATAAGGTCGTTGTGTTATACTAGCATGTATAACAAAACTAATATTATATATTAAAGCAAATTAATAATCTATGATGGTTGATATCGGCTGATGCATGCAGTAATGTTAACTATATTTTGTCATTGTCAAAATTTGAATGTTAGTTTTTTTAATAATATTAGTATAATTATTTAGTTATATGATATTAAGATTAAATTAGTTAGTTAGTGACCAAAGTGCCAAACTAATTTATATTCAGTCATATAATTATAAAATTTTAATAATATTAGTATTATTATATGACATCAAGATTAAATTAGTTAGTTAGTCACTAAAGTAGTCAAACTAATTTATATTAAGTCATATAATTTATGAAATTTTAATAATATTAGTATTATTATATGACATCAAGATTAAATTAGTTAGTTAGTCACAAAAGTGGCCAAACTAATTTATATTCAGTCATATAATTTATAAATTTTATAAATGCTGTTGTTTTAATCATAAAGATTTGTTGGTCGTTAGAAATTAAGAATTCGCCCAAAGATGAATTAATATTTTATAACTAACAAATCTAAAGGAGAAAATCTAATATTCTCTTATCAAATATAATATGGATATCCATATATATATATATATATATGGAATAATATGGATATCCAAATATATATATATTTGATAGGTTTATTAATTACTTTAATGTTTAAATAGCATTTATTATGATAATGATGCATATATATATATATAAACAATATATTTTATGTTTAATTATATGAATTTGAGCATTTGTGGTTTTGCAGCTGATTTTCACATTCACATGCTTCTGCTGTTACTATCTTTAATGGCTTAAACTTCTCTGAATGGCATGAGCAAGTCAATTTCCATTTAGGTGTCTTGGATCTTGACTTAGTACTATTAGAAGAAAGCCTACTGACATTACTGATATGAGCAGTGATACAGAGAAGTTAAAACATAAAGCATGAAATAGATCTAATAGATTATGTCTTAGTTTCATGCATATGACAATTGCCAACAACATTAAGTCTACTCTTCCAGAAAGTGTAACGGCTAAAGAATATCTTAAGCTTGTAGAAGAGCACTTTTGTTTTGCTGATAAGTCATAGAGACATTGATGGTTGAACTTACGACCATGAAATATGATGGGTCATGAAGTATGCAGCAACATGTCCTTGATATGACTAATATTGCAGCAAGACTTAAGACTCTGAGAATGACTGTGGATGACTCTTTTCTTGTACAATTCATTATGAACTCATATTTAAGAGCATGGGCTTTTTCAAATTAACTATAATACTATTAAGGATAAGTGAGATGCTAATGAATTAGCCAGTAAGCTTACTCAAAAGGAAACAAGATTAAAAGCGCAAGGAGTTCATTCAATAAACCTAGTGGGTCAAGAGAATTTCAGCATGAAAGAAAAATAAAATAAAATAGAGAATGGAAGTGGTTGTGTGACCAATAGATTTGAAAGCAAGCATGTTACCACTTCATCAATCTAATCTTAATAATAAAGAATGAAAGTCCAGATTGTTTCTGCCGTGAAGAGATTCTTTTAAAATTTATGTTTTACTTTTAATGTTTTGAAAAATACTACAACAAAATTATGTGGGTACCTTAAGTCTTTGTATTCACGCATGATATTATCATTAATTAAATTTGATGTCTATATATCATGTGTAATTTGTTAGTCATCAAAGTGGCCAAATTTAAAAGTTTATAGATATCAAATTTAATTAAATAAATTTAATTACTTATAATTATGTGATGCTTATTGTTTATTTATTATGAGTATATTGAAGTTCATTGATTATAAATATTTAATGGTCGCCCAAAGGTTGACTAGTCATTTTATAATCTATGGACATGATGTGGTCAATTAATATGTTTGGTTAGGTATGTTTAGCATATCCAAAGATAGCAAACATATCTAATTTGAGTATATATAATTGCCAAGTATGAAAAACTAAAATTAAGCATCAGTTATGTTTATTGTTGTATATTGTAGTATCACCCAAAAGAAGAACTTCAATATGCACTTATTGTTTACTTGATGGAATCTGAATATTTAATTAAGTATATTACTCAATAAAGTTATTAAACCAAATTTAAGAAATTTAAGAAGAAAGCATCTACTAAAGTAACACAGGTTGCTGATAATGATAAGAAGGAAAGGAAGAAAGATAATTGTCACTTTATGCGAAAGAAGGACATTATCAGAAAGATTGTCTGAAATGAAAAGCTTTGTTTGAAAAGAAAGGGATTCCTTACAATTCAGAGCATAAACCTAAATGAGAACTTCTTGTTCATGGGGAACAAAGAGAAGGTCCCAATTGAAGGCATAGGGACTTATCATCTTACTTTAGATACTGGGCATCACCTGAATCTACTACAAACTCTCTATATCCCTTTACTTTCTAGAAATTTTATTTCTGTTTCAAAACTTGATATTAATGGGTTTAGTTTAAAGATTAAAAAGGATGTTTCAGTTTATTTAATAAAGATGGTTCCTTTATTGGTTCTGAAATTGCTCTTGAGGTATTTACTAAAGAGGTTGAAAGGCAACTAGATAGAAAAGTAAAATAGTAAGATCTAATAGAGGTTGTGAGTATTATGAAAAGTATAATGAATCAGGGCAAAATCCAGGTCCATTTACAAAATTCCTCGAAAGGCACAGATATGTGCACAGTATACTATGCCAGGCATACCTCAACAAAATGGTGTGGCAGAAAGGCAAAATAGAACATTAATGGATATGGTTAGGAGTATGATAAGTAATTCCTCATTACCAAAATCTTTATGGATATATGCTCTTAAAACTGCAGCATTTACTTAATAGGATTCCTACTAAGGCAGTTTCTAACACTACAAGAGAAAAAAATATAGCGACGCAATGACGGCGTCACTAATGCCTCGTTAAACATGCTATTGCGACGCATTAGCGATGCAATGACGACGTCGCTGAGATCATCATCGCAATCTCAATTTGTCGCAATTGCGTTGCTTAACATCGACGCTCTACGACGCACAAATGCATCGCAAATATTGCGATGCAACTAAATGCGTCGCAATATTGCGACGCATCCTAAATGCGTCGCTAAATTTAAAACTAATTTTTAATTTTATTATTAAATATTACGATGCATTCAATTGTGTCGCAATATTGCGATGTATTTATTTACGTCGCAATATTTAATAATATATTTTAGATATAATAGTGACGCAATTTATGTCGCTAATGCATCGCTAATTAATTTTTTTTAAATATTACGATGCTAGGTCATTGCGTCGTAATATTTAAAAATATTTTGATATATTAGCGACGTAATTTGAGTCGCTAATGCGTCGCTAATTAATTTTTTTTAAAATATTGCAACGCCAGGTCATTGCGTCGCAATATTTAATAATAATATTTTGAAAATATTAGCGATGCAATTTTAATCGCTAATGCATCGCTAATTAATTTTTTTAAAAAAATAAAATATTAAAATTAAACGGTTAATACAATTTCATTGCATTTAAATATTGATCGAAACATTCATAACTCATATTGATCCAAACATTCATCATTCAATTTTAAAAATAATTAATATATTAAAATTTTAAAGTTTCATATACAAAATATAAAAAGTAAAGAAAAAATACATCAAGAATTGGCACGATCACATGGAGGCTGGAAACCCTGCGACATGCGGCTAACCATATCCTGTAACTGACGCATCTGCTCTCGCACATCTGCAAGCTCCTGCTGAAGGCCTCCGTATGCTGCTCGAACTCGTGCTCAAACTCCTGTCGAACCTCCTGCCGAACGTCCTGTCGAATATCCTAACGAACCTCCTCCGTGATAGATCTCCGAATGTCGTCTAAACGCTCGCAGAAATATCGCTAGAATATCGCGAGCTGGAGGCCTGATGGGGAAAATATGCAGAAGCTCTAGTGCTCAGACCATAGACCCTGTGGTCTCGTGGCTAGGCACCAACAGCCTCCAAAAACACACGTTGACTCTCCTCTGCTGAGAGTTCGACGGGCGTCCCCCCATCAGTAGAGTCGACCTGCGATGCCTGGAGTGAAGCTCCTCGACTATATCTTTGAATTATAAAATCAATAATAAATGAATCAATAAATTTCTCTAAATAAAATTTTAGAAATTAAATAGATACAACATAAAGCTAATTTCTTACCGCAACCTCCCGTGATCGTGTATCGACCCAGGAACCGTCCCTTCTGGTGTGTGTCGCCCTGAATAGACGAAACTCACCAGGATCTCCACCCTTCTGCTCAACTATAATAACAGAAAAATTGATATTAAAGTAAGTATTTGTAAATAACTAAATTAGTAATTAAATTATTTATGTTTTCTTACCATATGGCGTCTTTGCTCCTGAATCGAAATGGAGCCCGAAGTGTGGTGGAAGAGACCCGTGCCAGGACCATCCCTCTCGGATCGCGGTTCGTGCTGGCTGATGCAGACCTTCTGCGCCAGCCATCGGACTGCCAGACCTGCTGCTACTCGTGCCAAATATCCTTTGGCACATGCGCAGGATGGTGACCCGATGACCTCCAACGATGAAGCATGTCGGAGTATCGGCGTCCCGTAAGAGCTTCCCATGCTGCCTTAATGGCATCATGGCTGGTAGGGTCTCACGTAAACTTTTTCTGTGTTAAAATAAATAGTTAGTTTTAGAATTTATTAAGATTAAGAAATTTTTATATCAGTGATAAATTGTATTTAATAAGTTTACCTGAAACTCTAAAAAATAAAACTCCCTCGTGGCTGCAGATACATGGCGCCAATCGTAGCCATTGGGATCCGCATGCCTCTGAAATATGGAGCTGATGTGGCTCGATACATGATGCTGCTCAATAAATCTGTTAAAAAAATGCATGTTTATAAGTAATTGACTTAAAAATATAAACATATTTTTAATTAGTATATACTTACAGCCCATGAGCATCCAGTCAAAGTACGGTGCGGCCAACGGTGAAGAACTCTTGGAGGTCTGTGCCGATCGGCTGGATGATAATACCAATACAGGATCACCGCCGACTGCTGAAGAGATCGGAGGCTATGCGATGTGTGGAGATCAAAACTCTCCATCTACAAAGCTCGTGTGATCTGATGCGACAGGGCTACGTCTCTGCTCACTCCGTCTGTCGTCGGTAGATCTACCTCGGCCCATCATACTGAAAATACTAAAGATTCATGGATGTAATTATGATTAATGATTGAATATGTAAAAATAAACATATATAAAAATAAATTAAATTTAAAAAACCTCTATGTTTAGTCGGTTTCATTTGTTTCGTGAAATCTTGGTTCAACATCCGATGCCATATCAGACTGCAATTCAGTTTCATTATCATCGGAAGGAAACCAAACATTTGCATCCGCTATTTCTTGGACATCACCATTTGGATCTCTAAGTGATGTTTCAGGAGCCCTTGTGTCATCCTTAATTGTATGCATTTCCATCTCATCCTCTTGAAATGTAGGGCACTCGGCTGATTGACTTGATGAACTCTCGTCTAATACGATTGTTGAACATGAGACGATTTTAGAAATAGCCCACTAATCTCGCTTGTCGTTGCGCAAACTTGGATATCCACAGTAAAACACTTGCTGAGCTTGGGATGCAAGGATGAATGGTTCATATTTTTGCAATCTTCGTCGATGGTTCACTTCAATTAAATTGTAGTCGTTATGAACCCTTTTGCCCACAGGAACTGTCGGATCGAACCAATCATAACGAAACAATATGATTCGTTTCATAGGCCAACTGGGATATTCAACTTCAACCACCTCTACTAACTTTCTGTAATAATCCTGCATATTTGCTCCAACACTTTCTCCTTTAACACACACACCCCAATTCTGCGTGCCTCTTGAAGCTGCTAATCGTTCAATCTGAAATTTGTACCCATTAACAAAATAGCAGTAGAGGTTGTTACGGTCTTCAATGGCATTGCGATAGATATTAATGAAAATATTGTCGGTTGTGGACCATGGATCATTTATCTATAAATTAATAAGCTATTCACAACCAATTCAAAAAATAAAAGCCATGATTGAAATTGATTGAGTGATACTACTCACAAATTCATAAAACCAGTAAGCGAACTCCGTTTCTAACTTCTGCTGAATTGCAACTTGACTGATGTCGGGATTCATATGTCGTTGTCTATCACAATACATCCTTATGGGATGATAATGATTAAAACTTATGTTAGCAATTAAATATTATGGTATATTATAATTTAAATTAGAAGTTCCAATTAAGCATTGAAGTATACACTATTGGGAATTGTATCCTAAAGCCAATCATTTGATGATTGTGTTGATGTAAATTGTATATAAATTGATATATTAATAAAAGTTATTTGGCAGTTTATTCATTACAAGAACATCTTCTTAAAACTCCTAATAGTAATGAAGCCCTCAGGATATTCCTTCACGATAAAGGAGGATTTATCTTTGAAGGTCCTTAAAAGAGTTCGCGACCAAATGATATACTATGACAGGGCCATAGTACTATCAATTATAGGACGTTGTATATCATATTTGTTGGTTGTCCTCTTAACCAAGGAGTGTAGAGACACTGGTATGACATACAGGTGAAAGTGTAGGAGTACATTTCACCGAACATGACTCATTTCCGGATACTCTACTGTCAAGAGTTAATCCGAGAAGATATAGGTATAAGTATCCTTCAGACCTGAAGATCACAACCAGTGGCTTACAAGAAACTCATTGTACTTAGGTGCCAGACCACCTGGATTTCTAATCCAGCTACGAAAGATTACTGGGTGCAGTCAAGTACTTGTGGTAGTCAGTGTGGATCAAGATAGAATTTGACCTGTCCCGTTAAAAGGAGAAATGCTTGTGTTTCAATTTAGCAAGACCTTGGCCAAGGCACTTCATGTGAAAGTCACATGATCACTAAAATTGAAATCACTTTATGGATTTGCTGTTTAGAGTTGACATGCTCTTAAGCCATCCTTAGCATTTGTGGTCAAGATGATTAATTATACGGTAACTGTTTCTTAGGGTTCTTGGAGTTTGCTCGGCAACTCTTCAACCTATTCGGACGTGGGTTCCATTGTTAGATGGGCACATCGATTAGTATAGAAAATTGTTTCTATGCTACCGGCTTAGGTTCGAACCTAGAGAGTCACACGCATAGAAGTTTCCTACGATGATCTATTTGCTGATCAATGATTGAGAATCATATATGATTTAATTAATCAATTTGATTGATTGAATTATCTCAATTAGATTAAGTACAAGTGAATAAGATTTAATTTGGTTTAAGTCTACACAAGGACTAATCAATTTCAAATATTGATTTGAAATTAGATTTGATTTGGATTTAAATAGATTTAGGATTAGCCAAATTTGATTTGGGCCAGGACCATGATCTATATGGTTTAATCCAATAAATTCAAATTAGCTTAAAACCAAAAATCCAAACCCCATGTGAAAAAGGTTTTCTCGCATGATGAGATAACTAAAATCTCATCTCATGAGAAATTAAATTCTCATGCAGAATTTAATTTATAACTTTTAGTCTTCTTCAAATGATTCCCAAGTTCAAAAAAAAATATTGCTAAAATATGCCTCTTTGGAAGAGCACTCCACACAACTCTCCGTGCATTAACAAGTGTGTGAATTAATGTGCCTCTTTGGAAGAGCACTCCATACAACTCTCCATGCATTGACAAGTGTGTGAATTAATGTGCCTCTTTGGAAGAGCACTCCACATAACTCTCCGTGCATTGACAAGCGTGTGAATTAATGTGCCTCTTTGAAGAGCACTCCACACAACTCTTCATGCATTTATAAGTGTGTGAATTTAATATGTCTCTTTGGTTTTCACAAAAACAGCGGAATTCTAAATGTTAGAATTCAATAGGCTGGCTAATAATAAACTATAAATAGAGGACATCCCTCACCAGATAACACAACACAAGATTAAAAGAGATCAAAAATTCTAAACAGTTAGAACCAAGTGTTACAGTTCTAAGAGTTAGAACAAAAAATTCTGGTGTAATTTTAGTGTTAGCAAAAGCTTTATGGATCTTGGAGGAAGATTCAAGTGGAAGAATTCAAGATCAGCAAAATTATTTTTCCGCGAGCTAGCACTCCCGGGAATCCGATCATTCGGGGGCTTCGCGTGACAATACTAGAGGTCGGACGATTGAATGGCTGCAGAGCACAAAGGATTTACCTACTGTTCTTAAGGTGAGTGATTTGATCCTTAGATCTTAAGGCAGGCTTCAGATGAGTAGTATGACTTCTCATCTTGAAGATTAAGATATGATCTTAATTATTTAATTTATATGCAATACTTAGATCAAACGATCTTATAATATAAGGCAAATATATGATCTTGATGCATGTTAGAAAGATTAATATGTAATCTTTAATTTCTGCATTGATAATTGTTATCAAATTTTAAAATATGAATGCCTCGGGGATTAACTCTCCCAACATACACTTACTCAATATATGGATCGACTTCTCTACAGTTCATTAGGATGCAATAATGTGTTGCATTATACTCCATATCACTAAGATTTCTTGACTTCTGCCCCTCAAATGAATGGCCAACACCTTTAAAAATTGATATTCTACCGTTACTAGGTTCTCCTTCGTCCACACAAACGTCATCATTACGACCAAGATTTCGGCTCCTTGTGTGGACATGACCCTCAAAGTAATGCGAGGCAAAAGCTGAAACTTCTTCGACCAAGTGTGCATTTATATAGAACCTTTAACCCTTGCCTTATTACGCACATTATTTTTTAACTTCTTAAGGTACCTATATGTAAAGTTGAGATAAAAAATTAACCAATTTTCTCGCAATGAAATAATATTTGAAATGTCAACATGTCTTAATGATGTACATATTTACCTCTCGAAATGATACATCCAGCGATACTGCACGGGACCAGCTATGCTCGCTTCGTATGGCAAGTGAATCGGTAAATGCTCCATTGAGTCAAAAAACTAGAAGGAAATATTCACTCCAGCTTGCATAAAATAATTAGAATTTCCTCCTCAAGCCTTGCCATGGATGCAGAAGTAATGACTGTGGCAGACAACTCCTTGAAGAACAAGCTGAGCTCTGTCAATGCCTTCCAGAAATGTTGCAGAAGCAACTCGAAAAGCTATAGGCAATAACCGTTGCATGAAAATATGGCAGTCGTGACTCTTCATGCCGAACAACTTGAGCTTATGCATGTCCATACACCTACCGATATTTGAGGCATAACCATCTGGAAATTTTAACCCTCTAAGCCAGTTACATAAAACTTCTCGTGAATTTCTGTCAAGAGTGTAACAGGCTTTAGGATAGGTCCGTTGGCAATCCTCCTCAAATCACCTCTTCTGCAATACTGATTAAGTTCTTCTCTTGACTTTGCAGTATCTTTTTTTTCCCGGGATGTTAGCACCGTGTTAAATATGTTATCGAAGAAATTTTTCTCGATATGCATAACATCCAAGTTGTGCCGAATGAGATTTGTGCTCCAATAAGGCAAATTCCAAAATATACTCCACTTCTTCCAATTATGTTCTTTACATATACAGCCATTTATTCTATCTACATCTGGTTCCCAAGCATACCTCAACCCCAAATGCTCTATAGTATCAAATATATCAGTGCCGGACCTAACCGATTCGGCGAATTTTGTGACTACTTTGTTCTTCCGGAAAACGATCAAGTTACGCCTGTAAGGATGATTTGGGGGCAAGAACTTCCTATGATTATCAAACCATGACTGCTTACCACTCTTTGCAATGTAAATGCATCCGAATCATACATGCAATGAGGGCATGCCAGACGTCCAGCAGTGTTCCAACCAAACAATATTGCATATGCCGAGAAGTCACTTATTGTCCACATCAAAGCAGCTCTCATGATGAAATTCTGTTTCATAGAAATGTCGTAGGCTATGATTCCTGTTTCCCACAACATTTTCAATTCGGCCACCAACGGTTGCAGGAAGACATTAATCTTTTCCTTTGGATTTGATGGTCCTAGAACCAAAACTGTTAAAAACATTGCAGTATCTTTCATGCACTTCCATGGAGGAAGGTTATATATAGTCAGTATCACAGGCCAACATAAATCTGTTGCCCCGCTTGACCAAATGGTTGGAAGCCATCGGTACAAAGACCTAATCTCACATTCCTTATATCTTCAGCGAAATCAAGATGATTTTCATTGAAATGCTTCAAGCCTTTGAATGATGGATGCCACATTTCATCCTCTTTAGATTCATGTTCGGCATGCCATCTCATATCAGCAGCTGTAGCCTCAGATATGTATAATTTCTGCAGGCGTGGGGTAATAGAAAAGTAATGCATCCTCTTGTAAGACACACTTTTCCTCCTACTTGTACTGGCTCCCCCTTCGCTGTTTTGTACCTCGATTGCCCATAAATCTTACACCATCTCAGCTCTGAGTCTTCATCCCAATATATCATACAATTGTTCAGCAACAATCGATCTTATTAACTGGGAGCCCAAGCCCACGCAACAACTTCTTCATTGAGTAAAAACTGTTTGATGCAACATTATCATTTGGCAAAATTTCTTTGATTAACCAGCTATAGAATTGAATGCCTTTTCTGATAATTGATGTTCTGCCTTAATATTCAACAACCGAGCAGCTGTAGATAACTGGGAATGACCCTCACAACCAGGATACAATTCTTGATTTGCAGCACGCAATATATCATAAAATTGCTGTGCATCTGGATTTGGTTCTTCCATAAATGCATTCTGATTGAATTCATTACCCGATGCATTCATCACCATTTCTTCATATGTGTTTAAATTCACAAATGATTCATCTTCGGGAATTGACACTTGTTGGCTTGTAACAGCTACCAAAATTTCCTCGATTCACCATGACAGTACCAAACATCATAATCAGGAACAAACCCCTTTTTACACAAATGCACCTTAACAGTTTCAACATCTCTGTAGACTTTATTCTGACACTTGTGAAAGTTGCATGGGCACCTAATCCTAGGCCCATCTATCCATTCAGGTTGGCTACATGCAAATGCGATAAATTCTTTCAATCCATTCAGAAAATTTGGATTAAGCAAGCCATCTTTTATCCTTGCATACATCCACGAGCGAGCCCCGCTCATTTTTGCCCGATTTATACAATTTCTGGTAAACCATTAAAGGAAACCACAATATAAAACTATATTAGCATTAGTACATATAGAACTAAATTATTTCTTTTACTCAACTAATGCTAGGGATTGGGTTCGGGCCGGGCCGCAATGTGGTCCATTCAATCATCGGACTTCACAAGCAATCAAGTGTCCTAAATTAATTCCACCTTCACTCCATGTCTAAAAGGTGAGGCCCTATCCCATTCAAGAATATTTTTGTGATATGTTATTCTGCTATTAATTATCATCGATGGTTTACGTTGAAATTTCAGCAGCATTTCCCCATATGTTCTCCTAAATGTGGGCATATATGCCACATAGGAGAACGCATGAGCAATACAAACCGCAATCTCAACCAATGATGATTAATAGCAGACTAACATATCGCAAAAAAATTTCTCAAATGTCCACCAGGACAATTTGAGAATTTGCAAGACTAAGTCTTCAAATTCTAAAACGGGTCTAAAGGTTATAGTGCTGTGATTTTTTTTTGGTGGCTTGGCCACCGTGGCCAGGCCATAGCCGGCCACGGCCGAGGGCGTGGCTGGAGAAGACGGCCACAGCCGAGGCCGTGCCCGGAAGAAGGCCACGGCCGTGGCCGTGGCTGGCAATGAAGGGGGGGTGGGGAAAACCCCCCCTGTTAATTTTTTTTGTTGGCCTGGCCATCGTGGCAGGCCACAGCCGGCCAGCAGCGGCTGTGGCTGGAGAGAAGCCGGCCACGGCCGAGGTCGTGCCCGGAGAAGAAGGCCACGCCGTGGCCGTGGCCGGCAATGAAGGAGGGGTAGGGAAAACCCCCACCCTATTAATTTTTTTTTGTTGGCTTGGCCACCGTGGCCTAGGCCACGGTCGGCCATGGCAGCGGCCGTGGCCGAAGAAGACGGCCACGACCGAGGCCGTGCCTGGAGAGAAGAAGGCCACGGCTGTGGCCATGGCCGGTAATGAAGGGGGGTGGGGGAAAACCCCCTGTTAATTTTTTTTGTTGGCCTGGCCACCGTGGCCAGGCCATAGCCAGAGCCACGATAGCAGCCGTGGCCGGAGAAGACGGCCACGGCCAAGGCCGTTCCGGAGAAGAAGGCCACGACCGTGGTCGTGGCTGGCAACGAAGGGGGGGTGGGGAAACCCCCTGTTAAATTTTTTTGTTGGCCTGGCCACCGTGGCCAGGCCACGGCCGGCACGGCACGTGGCTGTGGCCAGCAACGTAGGGGGGTGGGGAAAACCCCCCTGTTAATTTTTTTTTGGTGGCTTGGCCATCGTGCCAGGCCACGGCAGCGGCCGTGGCCGGGGAAACGATTGTTTTTTTTTTAAATGAGGGGGAGGGAGGCTTACCTCAGTAGAGAGGGGACGCCGCCAGAGTGGGGGAGCTGCTGCCGGTGGTTCGTAGCGCCGAGGAGGCAGGGGGGAGCCGGAGGAGGGGACGACCAGCGGTTAGGGTAAGAAGAGGAAGAAGAAGAGAAGTGGGGGGGGGGGGGGCGGCCCGACCCAGCTATAGCAGTGATTAGCGATGGCAAATTTGCATCGCTAATCACTCGCTATTTTTTTTTAAATTTATTATGGATTAGCGAGCAACAACGCATCGCTAATCATCGCTAATTTGGCTTTTTTATATTTTTTAAAAACTAGCGACACAACTAATTGCGTCTAATTGACGCAATGTCAGCGAAAAAATTATTTATTTTCTCGAAAATGCATCGCTAATGCATCGG